>JAHVYB010000112.1:0-95630 GCA_020623695.1 Calonectria henricotiae | reverse complement strand
CACACCCCCCCCCCCCTAGCCTGCACGAACGTGGTAGCCATCCCTCCCAGTGGCCTTGCGCCCCCCCTCCACGCCCCACCATGCCCATTGGGACGGCGCCAGTGTCCAAAACCGCGACATCCTCACAAACACCTCCTAACACCCAAAGGAAGACACGGGCGGGCAGGGGGGTGTGGTGTGGGGGGGGGGGGGGGGGGCAGGGCGGGGGGGGGGGGGGGGGGGGGGGGGGGGGTGTTATACTAACATTGGTGTAGTAGTCCTTGCACAGAATATCAAGGATGCGGCTGTAAAAGCGAGGCTTGATATTGTTAAACTTGGACACATACGCATGCTTGATGGCGTCAACAAGCATCTCGCTGCCAATGACAATGAGGAACGGCGAGAGCACCTCTCCCGATTTCAGCCACGAAGGCAGCACGGTGAAGCTGTGGGGGAGAATGGAAGGGTTGTGCAGAGGGACTCCCTCGTCGTGTCCTGGCTCGGAGCCGGCGCCTGGGATCGATAGACCACCGACCTCGACCACGTTGCGCATGCCAATGATGAACAGCATAATCCACAGCTGGAAGCGTTCGACAATGTCAGCACAAGTTAGCTGGAACAAGTTGTCCTTTTCAAACCGCTTGAAGACGGTGCTCTTGATCTCAACAAATTGGTTGGATAGCAGAAGCGTGAGAAGGGCATTGGAGTATGAGTTTACGGCTACGTTGAGGGTAATGACCTGGTAGTAGAGCGCAATCGAGTGAAGGCAGCAATACACGAGTGCGAGTAGGAACATTCCCAGGGGCAGGAGAACCTTGGAGCGGCCCGACGAGTTTCTCGAGAGCGTCTCGGTGCTGAAGAGGCATTCGAGGATATCTTGGCCAATGGCAGACAGGAGACGGTCGCCAACTTCGAGGATGTTGTAAATGACATAGAGCTTGATGGCAGATTGGGCACGGATAAAGTGGTACATGCGGCTGGCGTCAAGCGTCATGAGAGCCATAGAACTGCAGATGATGACGGCACCCTGTAGCAAATCGGCCTTGTGAAACGCAGAAAGGTTGGAGGGCACAGACTTGGTCCTCCTATGCCGGAAGACACTCGGGTTCGGATTCGAGCTTGGTTTGATAGGCCGGAACTGGACCGGAGGCTTAAGACGGCCGTTGCCATGACCGTTGGTCCTGCTCTCGGCGGTGCTAATTCTTGAAGACGTCGAATCGGCGGAGAGTCCACGGGCACGGCTCTGGCTATGACTGCGAGATCGCTCATCTTCTGACTGGTCGTTGACTGGCTGAGGGGGTGGGTTGGTCCGTCCACGCTTCCACAACCTCCCCAAGCCGCACCACACAAAATCGACCAGCCACTTGACCTCCCTTAGGACGACATAACCCCACCATCGGATGAGGACACCCAGGGCCAGGATAAAGCGCACGGGCAGGATAGTAAAGTTGTATAGCCAAGCATCCAGGCAGGCTAAGGCACCAAAGTGCAGGGTGCGTTCTAGGAACGGAGGGAGAAGCAAAACATTCTTTAAGCGTTCAAACTTGACGGCGTTGGACTCGTAAGGGATATCGTAGGCATGAGATTGGTGGATGTACAGTGGGCTTGGGCGTTGGGCGGCGAGCTCGAGCTGGAGGTGGGTGGGGAGAGACATAGGAGGGAGCGGGATGATAGGCGGGAGAGACGAAGGAACCCATTGGCTGGAAGACGTCTCCGGTTTCTGCACCGGTACAGCAGTCGCTGGGGCGGCACGGGCGAAAGCAGACGTGGGATGAGCGCCATCGAGGTTCAGTTGAAGCGAAGCCGGGCGGTTGGCAGAGTGGAAGGACGAGTATCGGCGGGGAGAACGGCTGGACGCTGTAGATGTGTCGCTGACAAGGACTCGGTTCGTGGGGGGCGTGGAGACGGTTCGGAGCGACGGCGAGGGACGTCGGTGGAGATTGCGGGATTCGACAGCATGGCCGTTCGTCTGGTGCTGTGGAGCAAGACTGTCGCGTTGGGTAGCGAGGTCGGGCTGGCGCAGCATGGACTGGCGGATGGCCTCGCGCTGGTCGGCGAAGCGAGGGGCCGACTCTTGGTCAATGGAACGGCGCTGGGGCGCCGGGGCGACGGGGAGGGAGTCGGGAGAATTGGTGAGGCGTTGCATGTCATTGGCGGACAGGCGGCGGATGTGACTGCGAGCCGTGACATTGCTGATGGTGCTGCTTCGACTGTTGCGGCCGGAAATGTAGCCATCTCTGTCCTTGTCCTTTTCTCTGGAGTCTCTGTCTCTGTCTCTGTCTCTGTCTCTGTCTCTGTCTCTGTCTCTGTCTCTGTCTCTGTCTCTGTCTCTGTCTCTGTCTCTGTCTCTGTCTCTGTCTCTGTCTCTGTCTCTGTCTCTGTCTCTGTCTCTGTTCTTGTCCTCCACTATATGCCACCGCTGGTTATCTGACTCGGCTGGGTAGTCAGCATGGCCCAGGTCAGCCTCGTCTTCCACCGCGGGATCAGATATGGACGAGGAATGGGACTCGGGCCGTTGGGGGCTCGAGCTGCGGTGGGAGTCATCCTCAGAGGAGCGGTCCTCGTCGGAGGATATCGTCGGCAGAGGCAGGGCAATGCCGGGGAGGGCGGTCGTGGGCGCGAGGGGGGGTGAGGCGGGCCTCGAGGCGGCCGGCGACACGGCGCACGACGAGATGCAGGACGGTGTGATGGCGGCGGCGGGCAGTTGCGAGACGGAGGGAGAGCGCGGGAGGAGGGTTGGCGAGAGCGTCGGGGACAGCGTGGGCGACGGGAGGTGAGAGATGGGAGGATGGTGCGGCGTCCTCGAGTCGACAGAGGCGGCCATGGCCAACGAGGTTTGAAGTCGAGGCGGCGGGACGTTTGCTAGTCCATTCACTGAATGACCATGTTTGGCGGCCGAAGGGATCCTCGCAGATGTTTTCCCCCTTCCTTGTTCTATCGTATGGCGTTGACGTCAAGAATCGAGGTGCAGGGTGTGGCGGGCGGGAGAGTATGCAATGGTAGAGGGTGATGCGCTCCAATCGTCGCGGTCCAATGGGTTATTTTTTCCGTGGTCATGGGAGGTCTCTGGGCTGGGAAGAAGGCGATGGGGGGGGGAAGGCGAGCGGGAGAGCGCTGACCCATCTCGCAGCGGCTGGTTGGCCACTGACCGCACTGGGTGCACACACTGGGCGGTGCAGGGCCTTCCATGCTCTCCTCCCCACTAGGGCGGCTTACGGGGAGGGGAGCAGCAGTTCTTACAGTGGGATTACAGTGAGAGAGACAGAGTGGGGTTCACAGGGCACGCACAGGGCAGTCCGTCCCAGGTCCACAGGTCCAGTACGTGTAAGGCAAGCCACCCGAGGGCCCGTGACTCCACCGCCCCACAGCACATTCCCGCCCCTGAGACGTGTGGCAAGCCACTGCTGAAGCCACTGGGGAAGATGCCAGCAGCTGATTGACGGACAGCGCTGAGCTGAGAGAGAGAGGGAGAGCTTTGCCAACGGACATCCCCGGCAGGCTTTTTTTTATTATTTAATTTCTATTTTAAAAAAAAAATTTAACTCACCTTTCTTTTCAGCTCTGTCCCAACGTTCCTTTTATTTGCTTCTTTTGGCCTTAGTAATGAATCATGGGGTGAAGCCATTTTCAACGCTCCAGAGAACAGAGGAGCCAACACTGTGTCATCCACGGAGCACTCTGCATTGTATGGGGTGAAGGCCACATGCACTCACACTCACACTCACATTCGCACCTACATTTGCACAGGCACATGTCATGGCCTGTCACAACGTGGACTGACAACCAACGACTGAGACATCCCGTGCCCTCGTCAAAGCTGAGACACCGTCTCAAGACATTTCAGCACCTTTTTTTTTTCTTTTCTTTGCCGACTCTGTTGCACCCTCTGTTGCACCCTCTGCGGCACCGATCAACATTCGCCAGCACATTGGTGGCGGCAATGCTGATAACTAACCTTTTTGTGTTCTTCGTGTCTGCTTGCCTTCACCCACCCACCCATCCACCCACCCGCTCATTCATCCCCCAGAAGCTCCCCTCGGGACTCGGGAATCTTCCCCATCTCCAACACAAATAAACCCGCCCCGCGTCATTCCGAACCTTAAAAGCTCAGATCTATACCTACCTACACCTCTGGCACCTTAACTCCTACCCTCCTCCGAGGCCCGGAACCCCCCTCTCCGTTTCACAGTCTCAAACACTACCCAAAAAAAAAAAAAATTTAGTCCAGCCACCTTGTTCCGGATGACGACGCTGTGATCCACACATGCCGTCCTCGGGACATCAACCTTCCACGCCGCCTGCCTTTCTCGACTCGGCATTCGGAATCCAGCCCGATTTGAGCGGGATACGAACTTACTTGCCAAACGAACCCGTCATCCAGAATCCCATGCGTCCAACAAGATGAATGATGCGGGCTTCTATCGTAGATCCATTCTGCCATGACCAAGAAAAGGTGGTAATAAAGTAAACGACATCAATGAATAATAGTAGCGCAATGATTGTTGTCTTGGTCGTATTTAGTGGGTTTTGATCTTGTTTTTGTTTTATTGTCTTCGGTTTCCCCATTTATTCAGTTTCCCTCGAGCCTACAGTACCGTACTCACTCATGTCACGTCCACCCACTTGCCAGACCACTAAACAAGCCAACAAAGACGCATTATCTCAGGGTGGCCCTGCGTGCGTGATTGAATCGGTATTCCTCCCCGGCTCTGGTTTCGGGTGTCAGCTTTGCATGCGCGAGCAATACATGCATCAGCGCTGCATGTCTTGGGCAAACAATGCATTCACACTTTATTATCACCAGCCTGTATAAATGTGCCATAGTTATACAACGCTCGGGCGCTGTACGTGGCGATGGATAAACCAACCGCAGACAGCGATAAAACCCCAAAGCTGCACCTAGTAACCTCGTTCCCATTCATCGTATATGTTTTTTCTCTCCGTGTAAATAAATGAATAAACCCCGCCAGCTATCCCTCTAATTCGCTCAACGCTTTTTTTTCTTTTTCTTTTCTTCCCCTCTAAACCAGATGCTCTTCAAACCAAGCAATGGCCTGGTAAAACGCCTGCTCCTTGGCAAAGCGCAGGTCCTTCTTGGACATGTCTCCACGCACAGCGAAGCCGTGCTCGGTGCCGGAGTAGAGGTTGATCTGCCACGGGATGCTGAGCTTGCCCAGAATCTTCTCCGACTCGACACGCTTCTCGAGGGGGAAGATATCGTCAGTCTGGGCGGCGGCAATGGACAGGGGGATGGTGAGCGCCGTAAACTCCTCCTCGGTGACAAATGAGGGGTGGGCGAGGAAGGCGACATCGATGCCCTCCTTGAAGTTGCGGACGGTGTACTGGAATTAAACCGTCAGTATGCATATTCTCACGGTCCAAGCCGTGTTGATAAACTCACCTTGGCACCGAGGCAGTATCCAATGGAACCAATCTTGCTCAGGCCCAAATCCTTGAGCGCCTTGACACCCTTGGCAACAATGGGGTCAATCTGCTCCGCAGTGTGGGGGTTGTTGCCGTCAGAGCCCTTGGCGAACCAGCCCATGATGTCAAAGTTGTCGGGCCGGGGCTCGGGCACCTGGTCGCCGTTGAACAGATCAGGAATCAGAGTTGTGTAGCCCTTCTGGGCGAACTCGTCGGCCAGGAGCTTGCTGTTGTTCCAGATGCCGAAAATGTCGGCCACGAAGACGATGCCAGCATCCTTGCGGACCGTGCCCTCAGTGGGGGTGGCCAGGTAGGCGTCGATGTTGCCGTCAATCTTGATCATCTTGCCAAGCGCCTGGCCCCTAAATTCTATGTCAGTCGATGTTGCTCTTGTTACGTTTTCACCGTGCATATAGTCAACCAAACACATACTCTCCAGCATTGAGGCTTCATTTGCGCGGTGAGGGGTAACGTGGGGGGGGGTTTCATACTCATGGCGGAAGCCGGTGATGCAGCACTTTCCGGGGGGGTTGGAAGTCATTTTGCTTGCTGGAAAGATTGAGAGTCGTGGATCGAGTGAACTGAGCGAATGGGTTGAACCGTAACCAAAGATGGTGGCGGATGCTCAAGTTATATAACAAAGGCTCGGACAGCAGCCTCAAGCTCGGCAGCGCCTCAGCCTCGCATTCCAATAAAAAAAAAACCCAGATCCCGGGGCCCGGATTTCCACCCCGACCAGGCAAGTGACGCAACAGGGCTCCAGAATACCATTGAATATTCCGATGGAGATAAGAGGCCAATTGACCAAGGGGATCACAGATGCCAGGCCGAATTAACCCACCGCAACGGTCCAACAATACCGGGAGCCCACCGGCTACTGCCCCGCCCTGATGTCAAAGCCGTTTGGGGAATGGAACGGAGGGGCTCGGAATTGCAGGGATCTGGTGCATGAATCGGTGACCTGCTTAGAAATCTCTGACAGTAATTTCAGTCCATTAGCTGGTTACGGGCCGTTGGTCTAAAAAGGTAGCGGTGAATTGGTATTTATTTTTGCGTTTTCTATCCTTCTGGTGTGGCCTTGGCGGGGATAACTATCCTTGAAACATCATCACCTTCATGTCAAAGCTCTCCACTGGAGACATGCGCATGGGTCTGGTCAATATTGGTTGTACGTCATGGCAATTATCATTTTAATCATTGGCTCCGGTGTCGGTGCTAGATTCGAGGCTGTCGGACATAGACGTGCAGAGCATCCTGTGTTTGGAGCACTGGCGCTGCTTAGAGAACAAACTACAACTGTGGGATACATTGAAAACAGAGTATCCTGTCCGGTGCTTGACTGCGCGAGGTGCGCCCTCCAGCCTGATATAAATGTTCATGTTGCTCGTGAAGGGAGGTATTCTTTCTGGTCAGTAACTCCGTTTACGGACTAACAGGCTCACCAACCTCCATCTATTTACGCTGCGGCTCCGGTTTCGCATACAAGATACCTGTTTAAGTAGTGGTAGTCACTTGCCGATTACCCATAGTTGGATGTTTAAAATCCCATGCTCCATCGTCGCATCATCACTTTTGGCGAATGCCCTTGGGCTTCCGCTTCTTAAACACGATGGGTGCTATCCCCGAGTCGCCAGCATTTGCTTCGGGCTTAATGATCGGATCTTGTTCAGGCACCTCTGTCTTGATATCCGTGTTTTCTGTGGCTGCTTCTTTCGCAACGCCGTCCTCGAGTTTAATGTTGGTCTTGTCAGATGTATCCTCCTCCTTGACGTCGTCATCGCGTGTGTTAGTCGAGGGCTGGAATGTGGTTCCGCTCAACAGCGCATCAAGCTCCTTATCCTCTTCCTGGGGTATTGTCTTGGAGTCTCTGCCCCACCGTCGTGGTTTCTTGAACAAGCCCTGAATGGCGTTTTCTTCTTCCTTCTCTTCCTCTGTAACTTCGCGCTTTCGCACACCGTTGGCTTTTGATTCCGCCTTGTCCTCGTTCTTGTTTTTGGTCTTGGTTTCGATAACTTTCGTCACCGTCCACTCTCCCGGAATTGCCATTTCGGGTCGAAATTCGCTCGGCATCGCCACGCCCAATTCTGCGAGCTGTTCTCTCTGTCGTTTGAGCTGCGACTCGCTCGGCGCGGTGGATTTGTCGAAGCGCCCGGCGCTGGCAGCGATCGAAGAGGATCCCGAAGGCCCCGCCGAAGATCCTGTGACAACTCCATTCAGTCGGGCAATTTCCTGGCGTGCGCGGTCCTTTTCGCGCTCTTCTCGCTCGTGGCCTCGATGCAGGTCGCGTAGGAAGCGCTTCAGGGCGCCCTGGTGCTTGCCGGTCGCTTCATGGTTCTGACGCTCGAGTTTTGTGTCGCGCACGAAGCATGAGCAGTGCTTGCACCAGTATTTCGGTGTTGATTTCCAGTATTCTGACATTTCGAATGGCTCAGTGGCTTGGCGAGAAAGAATGCTCTGGAAAATGAATGAGTCGTGCAGGGAAAGTTGCGATTCAAATGATTATGTCAGCTCCAGGCATCCCTGCACGGACCAATCAGCTGGTAGCTAGCCATCAAGATCCCTTGCTACCTTGCCACCCTATATTATGACGAAAAAGAAGCTTGAATCCCTCCATGCAAGATAAACGTTGGCATTAAAAACTCATGGTCTAGTCAATCAAATTCACCTTGTTATTACTATTAAACTCCTCTTGTAACCTATTGTTGCTCTTGTTCCCATCTGAAAGCACAAAATCAACCTGCTAACCCATGCAAATGCGAGTCTTTTCCACCATGTTTCGCAACATGTGCAGAACAACATTTAGATCCATGCCAAAGCTGCAATACCACCAACTATGCTTGCAAGCACCAGACTAGGAGTGAGCTTGATGCCACCAGAGACTGATTGAGTGGCCACACTGGCGTCGCTAGACTCGCTACCGGTCTCGCTACTAAGATCCGTACTATCGGAGCTAAGGGTCGACGCACTGGTGTCCTCAGAATCATTTGATGAAGTGGTAGGCGAGGCCTTGGACTTTGCCGTTTGAGCTGGTGCTGCCTTGGAACCAGTTTCAGTTATGAGAGAGTCCGTAGATGCAGCAGCAGCGGCAGGGATCTTCTCAGTCTTCAGTGTCTTGGTGTCGTTGGGGATCGACTCTCCAGGGTTAGACTCTGCCGCCGGGGGAGCAGTCATGACAGCGGGGGACTCGGGGATTTTGATGCCACCGTCGGAAACTTGGCTGACGGGAGGGGCTGTAATGATGGGAACTTCCATGTCATCACAAGGGGTGGTGCGAACTTGGACCTGTCCATCGCCAATCTGGCACATGGGCACGGCAATGGTGGTGGGCAATTCCTTGGTGGTACCGTCAGAGACGACTGTCACAACCGTCGTGGCCACGATGCTGCTTCCGACAATTCTTTTTTCCTTGGTATCCGGTTTAGACCCACCACAAGGCATCATTACGATTTCGGCAGGCTCACACTGCTCTGCCCAGTTGCGATCGTAGAGATTATAAAAGTCTCCGGATTTGCACTGGTAGAATTGAGTGCTAGATCCAAGAGCCAACGACTGGTTGCCGCAGGCAGAAAACCCAGATGTGTACTTGGCATCAACCTGGGGAGGCTTGTCGAACTGGAGCTGGTAGTTCGAGGCAATGTAACCAGTTCGGCCCTGTGCGTCTTTAAGAACACCATCCTTGAGGCTCATGACTAAAACACCCTCTCCGTTGCATGTTGCTCGTTTCTGTTCATGTTAGATACCTGATGACATTTTTTTTTTTTTTGAGATGACGCGACTAACCTCATAGAAGTCACGCTTGGACTTGGAACCCTTGACTGAGAAGATTGTCACTTCAAAATCGCCGTCATAATTGGCATCACACCCCTCGGGAGCATCGGCCCTGGGGCTGAGGTTACTCGTCGCGGGTTGAGGAGCGGCAAATGCGGAGGCGGCAAGAGCCAGGAGTGCCAGTGAAGTTCTCATATTGGGACTGATTTTGGTGTCTATAGGCTGGTAAAGATGAGATAGGGGAACTGAGGCTGATGGAGGAGCGGTGAGTTATTGTACTGTTGAGTCTTTTTTGTAGTGGTGGTTATTGGTGCTTGTTGAGCTTGTCCGAGAGATACAGGCTGCGCAGTCTCGATCTTCATATACTCAAGCATCAACTACTCCTGATTGTCGTTGGCATGTCCTTGAGCGCTATGAAACCACCCGGACCGCTTTATTGAGACGGAAACGCCTTTCTTTGCATTGTTTCTGGAAGGGAGACTGGAGATCCCGTGTGGCTGGGCCAACATTGATGTCGGAAGGATAGACATCGGTTTCCACTTAGCTCGCCACTAAGCCAAAGAAAAGCGACTCGTCTCCAAAATTGGATACAGCCAAAGGGTTTAATGGGCAGCCCTTGGGGGGTGGCTTAAAGGGCAGAGGGAAGGGGGGTTCTTTGGCATGCGGTCGAGGTTAAAGGTGTGCAATGGCAGCCACGTGGGGACGCGTTGCCGCAGATCTCGTTTGTAGACGCGGCTGGCTGGAGCAGCATGTAGGGGCGATGATGTAATAATTTAAAAGAAAAGGAGTGCCATAGCTGAGCCATTGCGAGGGATTTAGTAGCTGTCGCAGGGGAGATGCGATCGGGGACAATGGTGTGAGGAATGAAGGGGGATTGACCAGCCCCAATGTCTCAGGGGCCTGCGCTGACCAACTTTTGTATTGAGTACCTCCTAGACATGTGCATCGCGAACCTCAAGGAGGCAGATTTGGCGATCTATATACCATCTAAATATTTACTATTGAAGTGAATAAAAACCAACAATTGTCATTATAAAATGCGCCTCTGGACTTATTGATCCCAGGGATGAAACGTGTGCCTTGTGTGCTGTCGAGCAAAAATAGAGATGTCAATGACCTATGCATACCTAGGTAGGTAGGTTAGGTTCCGGTAGTCTACTCACCTGAGAACGATATTGTAGGGGCTCGGTCTCCCATTTTTCTATCAATGACTGCTGCATCTCCTCGGCCAGCCCAGATATCCGACCAAAGTCGTAGCCGTGCCTGGGCCAGTATCCTCTGCCGCCGGACAAATAAATGTCGGTTCTTTGCCTCTGGGTCCTGGCGATTTCCTCGTTTGTCCACGGAACCTCTACGCGAGGATATGCGGGTTTCTTGCACTTTATTATTCGGCATCTGTCGCGAACGTGCGTCTCAGACACCTCCCCAATGTCCCACAAGACGTAGCCGCACTCCCAGAGGTTCTTGTCAAGGAAGGAAAACACGCTGCTGAAGACGGAAATATTCCTGTGCGCGGTGAACCAGACGTAGAAGGGGCGGGAGCCAATGGTGTCATCCTCGCCATCGAGCGCTCGGGTTAATTGATCGAGCTCTGCGTGCCCAAAAGACGACAGAGGGGCTTGCAAGTGGGTAAGCTGAAGGGCCTCTATCAACCTCTCGTCGGGCGGCATCCAGAGCAGTTGCGAGTAGGGGTAGCGCTCAAAGCCCATTGATGAGAAGTGATCCAACTGGAGTAGATGCATCCATTCGTCGTATGTTTTAGCGCATGCGACAGCTTTTAGAAAGGGCAGTCCCTGGGTTAGCTTGAGGAGTATTAGTTGGGATTCCACTTTAAGCGCTGCGCTCTGAGCCACTTACAAACTCTTGGAGGCGCGGAATGTCCTCCCTGGAGCGCGACCAAAACATGGGCAGCCAACCCCACTGAACATCATGGGCAGCGAGTTCATCAAATGCTGGGCTGGGTTTTAACGTACGGCTTGAGGGGGAGGCGCAAAAGGTGGCTTACCTCGACAGACTTTTCGTTCCAAGTAGGTATATACACATATTAACTGCTCATTTACCCAGACAGAGAATGTATTGAAGAAGCTGAGGGTGCGCTCGGTCCCGCCAAGGGGATCGCCGTCCTTGAGGCAGAACAGATTACACATGAGCTGATATCGGAACAGGGCGCGGATAAGGCGAAACTTTTCAGCAGCGTTGATTTCCTTTGGGTGGTTTTGCTGCATGCGGCGGTTATACACTGGGATGACTTCTGTAGCCAGGTCCTCGCTTAGAAACTCGGCGGCCTCGTAGTTTTGGCTGATGAAGGCGCAGTCGGCTAGCGATAGCTTGGCCAGGGATGCGGCGGTTTCGGAGGGCACCAATATGCGGCGTCCAAGGCGGTCCAAAAGGCCGCGGACGTCATCGTGGTTTTCAGGGTTCGTCTTTTTGGACTCTAGTAGGGCGAGGGCAAAAGGTAGTGCGTTGGGCGGGACATTGTTCCTTATGAGATCCCTGGTGATGGCATTGGCGTTGTCCCGGAAGGCGGCTAGGAAGATGGGATGGCTGACGACGGCGCGGCGCAGCTGCTCGATGGTGCCGAGCTGGCACAAAATGTCTGCGAGGACGTGCAAAGGAAGCTTCAGCAGCGGCGCAGCTTGGATGGACGCCATGCTCGATTTGCAGACGCGCGCGCACTGTTGAGTGATATGACGATGATTCCCCCAGGCCGAGGTTCGGAGGCGCGCACTGCTGGATGATGAGCTACATCATCCAGCTCGATAGCACCACCGCCCGCATCTGGGTCACGTGCGGTGGTGCAAGGGGCTTTCTACACCACCAAAAGTCTCGCATCGCGTCGCAGGGATCACCTCGGCCAGTGTCTGGAACATGTTTCTCAGAACGGCAGGTGGGAGGTTGGGGGGTTTCTGTGGCCTGATTCCCAGAGCTTCAGCCCTGGATGTTGAAAATGTTGGAGTAGTGCTATCGGGGACTGATAGGAGCGGTACCTAGTTAGTTTGTCGCAACGATGCGGGATGGACCGAAAAAAAAGCGCAAACGATTTATTCTAAAAGTAGAAGACGGGGGGGATAGTCATGATAGGGTACAAATAGTGATCGATTGACTAGCGCCTTCATAGAAACCTGTACTGGTTTTGCTTTTTACAAAGTCAATGGCAAGCCAAGCCAAGCGTTGGCCCATGTAACTTTACCTTGAAGAAGCGCCACTGCGCACCCTGGCTCAAACCTAACTCTTCCCATTGGGTGTATCCAGTGTTATTTAATGTTCTGTGTGCTTGTACTCGGTAGACTCAACAAAAACCAGACATATTATAGGAACCATCCAACTAGTTATGTATGATAAGTCAGAGAGAGCCAAGTAGCGAATGTGGGGTCAATTGCGCAAAGGCACTCCGATCTGGGGCCTGGCTCTGGCTCTTGGCTTTTGGATCTTGGCCCTCTGGCTCACTGTCAACTCAATGCCCCGACTAGCCACATGCCATGCAAATAGCCGGTGCATATTTTGACTGTTCATCTGCCGGCGATGAGATCCGTGATCCAGCTTGTTGGGTCGTGCCATTGTGCCGGAGTGTGGGGAACAAAGCACATGTTTATTTTCTAGCCACCTCCAAAAAAAGAACAAAGCCGGCTGCTGAAATGCCGTCTCATGGCCCCTTCTCCAATGGTCTGTTCCAAGCCAGCCAGCCAGCTGACGGGCGACTGGTGTCTCGTTTTGGCAGTTTGATCCCCTCGGCAGCCCGTCCTCGCGTAGTGCACAAACTACGAGGCTGGTACCCGGAGGGTGGTTCGATTGGTCACTAGATTGGTCGGCGAACAGCCGGGGACTAAAATAGCACCTGACTAAATCAATGTCCAGCTACTCTCATGTCAAATTTCGACGTGTCAGCTGCGAGAAGAGATGATCTGAGACGCGCTTGCCACGGGTCACTCTGTTATGTGATGCTCAACTTAAGTTGAGGCTGGCGTCTAGTATGAATCTTGCGCAAGTACACGAGTTGCCACAAAACCATGAATAAAACTAGTTTACTGGCACAGTGTCTGTGTGAGTCGTGATGAGGATGTCTAGCTATTTGATCTGGACATTAACTTCTACTGATTCTAATTCTATGAGCTGACATTCCGTTGGATCCACCTTTCGTCTAACTCGCCCATCGTAATTTTGCCAGTAATCTTGCCATTTGCGGCTTTCAGGAGCTTGCCGCGCAATAGATACGTTGGGGTGCAACTCCAGGCGTGGCAAAAACTATTGTTTCTAACGTCTCCATACGGACTTGCCCGTGGATCCTTGGGGTCATAGCACTCCCAAAAGGTGTCTGCCCCAGCTCGGATCATGCCGGCCCAGTAGTCGTTGATAATTTCTAGACACTTGTCATAGCATCCCACTGTCACAAGGGCGTCACAGACGTGGTGCCAGAGATATGGGGTTAGGGGCTTGACTGCCTCCGGGTGAGCGATGGTGTTGAGCAGCGCGGTTCTGGCAACCTCTTTAGGAAACGCCTCGGCCAGGACAAGCCACGCGGCTGAAGCGTAACTAATCTCAAACTCTGGGCCTGAAATGAAGAGGTTGTCCTTGGAAATGAATTTGGCTGCTGCAGCTGTCATCTTTGTCACCGTCTCCTGGTGGGGAGGCTCCTGGTCCAGAATCGACGCGAGCTTGTTCGCTGCCTTTAGGGCGTATAGTAGCACCCCGTGAGAGCCGGCGTCTTTGTGAAGCTTGGGGGCCCAGTCGAGGAATTTCCAATCGTTTGTGCGGTCACTCTCAAACAGATTTGTTTCTGGGTCAACCTGACTCAAAGGCCTCTTTACGCAATTGAGTACTGTCGGCCAGAGGAGCTGACCGGCAGCAACGTCTCCGGATTCAACCACATAGTCCAGCACAATGGCGGCGAATAGAGCATCATAGTCCACGATGTAATCGGTCGAGGGATGCAGCTTGGGCTTCTCAAAGACACAGGCGGGAAGCGATCCGTCCTCGCGGATTACTGCGGCAAACTGGAAAATGTTGCGTTTGACAAGGTCAAAGTCTCGAAGCGTACTATAGTTTGCTAATGCCTGCAGCCTCAGATCACCGCTCCACAGCCGCCGGTCGCGGCGAGGCCCGTCCTCAAAGACGGTCTGCATGCAATCCCGGAGTGTGGAGATGCTGCAGTGGTCAATGTCCCGCAGCACCGGGTTCTCGAACTCGACGGCGTCGAGCTGGTGGCCCTGGCCGATGGCGCTGACGCACTCGCACTTGACGTCGGAGAAGGCGACCTTGAACAGGGGAGAGGTATCAATGATTTGGACGCGCAGATAGCGGAATGAATATCTCCTGGAAAGGAAAACCTTCTCCGGACACATGTCAATGTTGATGGTTTCATCCGGGAGCCACGCCGTACTGATCCATGTCTTGACATTGTCCATGGGCATGGTGACGTCGAGCGGCGATTCGCCAAAAGTCAGCCGCAGCCTGCATGGGGCATCCATACTGGCCCCTGTGTGGTTTAGAACCAGTGATACGTAGCCCACCAAATGGACCCCAAAGTCTAGAACAAACTCATCTCCTCTGCCCCAGGACAGGGATGGCAGCTTGTCAATTGCATTTTCGTCTGGGGTAGCCCGAATGCCAAAGTATGCGTCCTGGTCTGGCTGGAACTTGACTAGCCTCTGGGGGAAGCGATCCCACCTGGCCAGGGTAGGGCGGAGGTCTTCTGAAATTTTCTCAAAGTCCCGATTCCAGGCGGTGGGGAGGATTTGCTGGACAATGTCGGCCATGGCGCTGTGGTAGACTGATGTATGGGCGATGTGCCTCGATTGGCTGACTCCAACTATACAACTATACAGCCGTTGGGATGTCGTTGGATTGGGTGGCCGCGTTTTAAGCTAAGCCGACGACAAAAGTTTGACTAAGCCTTCGGCACAAGAGCATACGAAAAACAGGGATCCTGATGCAGAAAGTCTCCAGCAAGGTGTAGATCTCCCGATTTCCCGCAAGCTTTCGCAGCCGAGGTGGGGGAGATGCCGTGGTTGAATAGATTGTAGATGCACTATCGGCAGTTGATAGGCCGAGTTTGGCAACAATGCTACACCGAAAAATTGGAGACATGAATCGTGTGACTGACCACGACGAAGGAATCTTGACTCCGACGAGACTAGACCAGCCGCCCTCCACCCATCCGAGTCCTGAAGAGGCAAACAGAGGCACAACTCCGGGTGCAGTTCGGATCCAAGGCGGTGCCAGGCCAGACTCCATCAAGCCTTAGCTCGAGATGCCACCTCGTGGCGGCGGGAACCTAGTCTTGCCACTAACTAGCCCTGTACCCCAAGATCCAAATCCGCAGGGCATGCGAACCCAGAGGGAGGGCCGATCAAAAGACTGGAGAAGGGGGCCCGGCGAGATTATGCGGGGGATGTGTCGCAGATGCCATCCATGATTGAGTGCTTATCTCTGCACGGGCGCCCATCCTGTTGGCAATCCGGGGTGCAGAGCCCGATATAGCTTCAATTATTCACCGACCGACAAAATACTACGTCAGCCGTAGACTTACTGCCAGACATGAGTCAATGCAGCGTCGCATACGTCAGGGACGGACCTAATGCTCGCCTCTCTGCGCCGTGGCTGACCTCGCCCCGGGCTCAAAACGGCCATGCGAGGCACCCTCCCCGGCCTGCGGCTCTCCCCATTGCGCGTGACCCCAGGCTAGGACGCGACGAGGTCTAGACTCGAAAATGATTTGGAGGCCAGTGCTGCTAGCCATGCTATCGTGGTGCCAGTTTCCCCGGGGGGCGTTCGAGGCTAACGGAGATGCACTCCAATTCTTGCTCATCACCCGACCCCGTGGGGAAAAAAGTTGGAGAGAGAGAGAGCTAGAATGCCAGGTTGGGCGGGATATGTTAAATAGCATCAACGTCCGCCTCGAAACTTTGATGCCGATCACATCATCAGCTTCAGCTTTACCTTCATACAGCTCCAGACAGCTTTCTCCTCATCCAGCCCCTCATAGCACCTCCCCCTCGCCGAGCAGGGTATTGTTGAGAGACACCATCTCCCCACTTACAAACACGCACACGCGACCTCCTCCCCCTCCCCCTCCCCCTTCCCCCCCCCGCCTTCGTCATGAGCGACCTTAAAAAGGAGCTTGACAATGGCGACATTGTCGGCATCAAGGGCGAGCCCCAGCACATTGAGCAGATTGGTGCTGCCGCCGCTGCAGAGGACCACAATGAAGGACCTATCCAGGCCATTCGAAACAAGCCCTGGGCCTTTATCTGGTGTGTGTATGCAATATACGTCCTGATCCTGACCAGCTTCGACAACCAAGCTGGCGGTACTGTTTTGGGTATTCCAAAGTTCCGACAGGACTTTGGAAAGCCCTTTGGTGACGACTATGTACTCCCTGCAAAGTGGCAGTCTGCATACAGCGGAGCTCCCGTTGCTTCGTAAGTTTTGAACAAAGCCTCAATGCCTGTTATCAACTCCAACTTACATCCTAAACAGTGCCGTCGTGGGTTCTCTTGGCGCTGGCTGGGTCGCGGACCGCATTGGCCGCAAGTGGACCTACTTCATCTGCTACATCCTCGTCTTTGTTGCCATCACCGTCGAAACCGTCAGCACGACTAACCCCATCTTCTTTGCCGGAAAGTTCATTGCTGGATTCCCCGTCGGTGGTTTAATCACTGTCAGCATGACCTATATCGGCGAGGTTGCTCCTCTGGCTCTCCGAGGAACTCTGACTGCCGCTGCCGCCATCGCCTTTACCATTGGTCCCTTCATCGTCTCCCTCGTCGTCAAGGGCACCGGTGCTCTCGAGACCCGCTGGGCTTACCGCGCCGTCTTTGTCTCTCAGTATGCCGTCAGTGGCCTCGGATTTCTTGCTCTTCCCTTCATGCCCGAGTCCCCATGGTGGCTCCTGGATAACGGAAAGCAGGATAAGGCTGTTGGCTCTCTTCAGCGTCTTGGCTACTCTGGCAGTGAGATTGAGAAGCGACTGGCCGTCATCGAGCTCACCCTCGAGGAGGTCCGCAAGGAGACTGAGGGTGTTAGCTTCCTCGAGTGCTTCCGCAAGTCCAACCTTCGCCGCACCATGATTTCCGTCGCCCCCATGAGCATCCAGGCTCTGTGTGGTGTCTTCTTCGTTGCCGCCTACTCCACTTACTATCAGCAGTTGGCTGGCTACTCCACCGACGAGAGCTTCATTCTCGGTATCGTCCAGCAGGTTATGTCCATGATTGGCAACATCTGCTCTTGGTTCCTGATTGACCGAGTTGGCCGCCGCAACCTGACCATCTACGGCATGGTTCTCCTCACCATCATCTTGACTGTCACTGGCGGTCTTGCCGTTGCTGCTACTCCCGGAGCCATCAAGGGAACTGTCGCCCTGCTCCTTGTTTACTGCTTTGTTTACAACGTCACCATTGGTGCCACTGCCTATGCGCTTCTCACTGAGGTTGCCACCTCCAGACTTCGCGCCAAGACTGCCTCCATCTCCCTTGCTCTCCAGAACTCCCTCTTTGTAAGTTTATCCAATGCCGGCCATTCTTTGAACAGCAACTAACATTCATCTCTAGACCATGTGGGCTTTCGTCATCCCCTTCCTTTTCAACCCCGACCAGGCCAACCTCGGAGCCAAGGTCGCCTTCATCTTTGGCGCTCTCGCTATTCTGTCCACCGTCTACCTCTGGTTCTGCCAGCCTGAGGTTGCCGGCCGATCCTACGAGGAGCTGGATGAGCTGTTCATGAAGAAGGTCCCTGCACGCGAGTTCAAGGCCTACAAGACCGATGCCGAGCAGCGAAGCTAGATTTGACCTCGATGGCCATTCTTTGCGCTCATGATTACGATCAAACGAGATAATCCCGACTTATACCCCATTGGCCCGCTAGTATATAGATACATTTATGTCAACGCTGCGGACTAATCAATGATATATATTGTTTATTCAGTTTCTAAAGGGAATATGCTATAGTGTGTATGCAAACATGACCCCAAACCAATATCCCTTCCCCACTGTAGGCTAAACTCTGGGATTTGAATATAGGGCAGTCAAATTCTTCACAAGATGCCCCTTTAAGCTGCAGGCCAATTCTTGTTAAGAACAATGCAGCTTCCGTTTGCACTTGCGCCTATGCCATCTTCGCTCAAGAACCCAATATATCTTGCAACATGCTCTGTCGGAACTGACGTCTTTCCGACCTCGAAACCGGGGTTTGTGGCGCTGAAAACCTGCATTCCCTCCCCGTTTATGCCTGCTGCAAATGCCTCTCCGATATTAGTCTCCATGCCACCGATCAATATGGCCACAGTGTGGATGCCCTTTGGTCCGTAGAAAGTTGCCGTGTTCTTGGTAATTGCTTCCACGCCGTGCTTGCTAGCTGTGTATGCGATACCAGCCGCGAAGCCCTTGAAAGATGCGTTGGAGCCGATGTTGACAATGAAGCCGCTTCCTTGACCTTCCATAACTTTTACAGAATGCTTGATCATAAGGAATGCCCCGGTCATATTGACGGCGATGACCTTGTCCCATAAGGCTTTTTCGCATGAGCCGGCTGGATCGAACCGATCCATAATGCCTGCATTGTTGACCAGCACATCGACAGTGCCAAACTTTTCAACGGTGCGGGTAATAAGATTCTTGACTGATTCCTCATCTGTAACATCCACCTCCGAAACTAGTACTTTTCCAGGATGCGAGGCTGCGTATTTGGTCTCAGCTGAGGCGAGACGTGTGGCATTAACGTCGCAGACGACAACATTTGCGCCTTTTGACAGGAACATCTCGGCGATGGACTGGCCGAGTCCACCAGCGGAGCCGGTGACAATTGCTGTTTTATTTTGCAGAGACATGATGTGAGTTTGGTTTATGTTTCTCAATGAAGACAATAGAATTTTCTGTTTATTGTATTAGAATATCGAGGGTCTTGTTCTGCCCGTTAAATAGTTTTCGTTCATTCGATTTCCCCATATTATTGGCATTTACACCCTTCGAAAAGCTACTGCTGCTTGCGTAACTGGATGCTATTTTGGAACTGGCTTCGTTGCGCATTTAAAAGCTGCTATAGTAGTGTGGTCTATACGAAACCGATAAACGAAACCGATACTCTAAAATCTCGTGAAGCCGCAACTATTGTGGACACATCGGCTCCATAATTGCCGGAGACACTCAGGTGAATGACCAATTGAAAGACAGCGCCTGCGTCCAAAAACTTGAAAGTGTTACTCACAGACGATAGTTGCGAACTTTCTGAAGGTTGTGAGATGTCGCTTAGGAGTGGTCTGATTGCCCTGTCAATCTGTATCTCCGATGCAGGGTTCTACTCATTTCTATTTTTTGTTGCCGAATTCTGATTGCTAAGACTCTGGCTTGAAATTTGTAAAAACGGTCATATATTTAACTGAGTCTTTGGAAGTGTCCTGATACTTCATCACCTGGAGCGTGTATCATGTCTAGTTCGTTCGTGCTAGATGGAGTGCATAGCACACTAGCGTCCCGCAACCACCGTGCCACCTGCTGGAAGACGTCATACAATAACGCAAAGAATTTTTGGGTTTCCCCCTTAAAAAAAAAAAGGTTGGGCTACTGAAGTACGCATCGTATAAAATCTTGTCCTTTGGATGCATTTCATAGACTGGTAGATCCATGGCTGCCATGGGATGCGAACAGTCTGAGACAACCAAGTCCTGACGGTAAACCGTGGTCGCTTTTCCATGGTTTTCTGATGACTCGACTGTACAGCAAAACCCTTCCTACAAATTTGACCGTGCTTTAAAAGCTATCTATCTAATGAGGTAGAGACGTTTAGTTGTGTGGCATACCTCAAGAGCTGTAATTGTCAATGAGCCATGAGAAAATGTTGAAAAGCGGTCTCTTGTCGCGGGTAAATGTTGGCCGCTTCGCCAAGTGCCCGATAAGCGGAATACCATCTACGGCAATCTAAACTACTAAATTAGCCGCATCAATATATTACTAACAGCAATGGAGGAACTTCCCGTCAGGTCTGTTTCAGGTCAGTAAATGTAGCCACGGTGGCTTAAGGAACATGCGAGAATGTTGGCGCGCAACAGGAGATAAAATGAACTTGTGGAATCTTCATGGCTAACGAGGAGCGATTTCCAATGTCTGCATTTCCTAATGCTGAAAAATCACAGCTTTTCGGCTCTTGGTTCTAAGAGAATGGTCTCGGGGAAGTAGAAGCAACCGTATTCTGTGATACCAAAAGCAGACGCGATGATTATCCATCCATTGCTTTTGATATGGCATTTAACACGGGTTGGGGGTGGTTGGTTGTTGGCTGATTTGATCACTCAATGCCTTTGGTGATCTTTACATTTATTTACTAGGGACATTGATTGGCAAAGGGGACACTGATCTAACCTCCCCCTAAAAAAACAAAGTAGATCTTTTAAAAGAGCGTATACGCCAGCTTTCATTATAAGCATACAGATCTAATTAGACGATAATTAGCTCAGCAACCCGGGGATTTAATAATGCAGCAGCACATAATTTTATACTACGTTATACTCCAAATTCTATGTATACTTGGATTGTTTTTGCAAATGGCGGTCCCTTTTGCAAAAAACAAAAACAAAAAAACAAAGCCCCCCCTCGTGAGTGAAACTGTCACAGTTGAGCAATGAGATTAAAGATAACCTAAAATAGCCTCAATGTTCTTCTTCTGGAATCATTACAAGGTATGGACATGCTGTGTTCAGGATCAATCCAAGTACTAGTGAGGCATTCTTTTAACCCGACCATGTGACCTTTTCCTACTCATTCAATTTAACACCGTGGGAAGAGTGCGTATTTCAATTGACGCGAGTGAATTACATTGGCAGATATGTAAGCTCTTGGAGGGCTGTTTCTTCAATGCAATGCATGGGCTTATTTTATCACAAAGTGTTGCTATATGAATCGTCCATCTTTGGTTTCTGGCCAATTATGTGCAAGAGCATTCCCCGTCCTTGAGAACCTGCAAAAATCCAAAGATGAGGAAATATCAGACGACATTTATTATTTTATGAGGGGTGCTTTATTCCTCCAAATCATGGTCAAGCACCATTCATGCACAAATTTGAGTCTGAGCAATGACAGGTTCATTGGAGTTCTACTGATTGGAGCCTCGTTACTATCAAGCGCCAAAAATTGAGCCGAGGTTTTAATGAAAAGCTTTTATGAAGACATGCTTCTTTCATTTGATCTATGTACTATTACATCTGATAAACATAGTATGTGCTACTGAATCTAACGATTATTGTGACGGACTACTTGTGGCCTAGCACCTTCAGGTAGTGGCCAACGAGGGTAAACATTCCTTTACTGGACCTTGGAAATCTTGAAGCCACCAGGGAGGCGGGTCTGGAACACACCGCTGGGGTCATACTTGTTCGCGACTGTGCGAATGAACTCGACATTCTCCTCACCGTATGTCTTAAGAGGGTTCTGGGTGAAGTCGGCGTAGTTGAGGTACTCCCACTCAACGTCGGTGCCCTGCTCACGGCTAAAAGCCTTGAGAGTCTCGCGGAATTCAACCAGGCGTGTTCGAGAAAGCTTCTCTTGCTCCTCGCCGTTAACCATGTGCTGGATCTGGAATAGAACAGCGTTATCATTCACACGGTCAAGGCCGAGGACGTTGCCTCCGCGCTCCTTGGCGTGCTGGGTGAAGAGGGTGGGGATGGACTGGAAGATGGCGTGGCAGATAAAGTCGCCGTCTGGGGACTGAGCCTTCCAGTCGGAAACAAACTGGCGGTGGAGCTCAAGGGCCTTATTGTAGAGGGCCAGGTTGTTCTTGAAGGCAATGGCGAACCACACGTTGCTAGATAATTGATTAGCTTTCAAGCTCTGAGAGGGAACAGAGTTGGAACTGCTCACCGGTAACCACTGATAAGCTCAAGCTCAATAGCCAGCTTCTTGTGGGTGGCCTTGCGGAGGTTTGTGGTGTTCTGGGGAATGGCCAGGAACTCATCGAGGGCAGGGGGAGCCTCGACACCATTGGTGTCAGCGTAGGAGACAGTAATGTGAATGTCGCCAACGGCTGGGGTGTAGCTCCAGAAAGGAATGACGGAGCCGTTGGTGTAGTTTACAATGTTGTCAGTCCAGTTGTGGTAGGCCTTGACGTGCTGGTCGGTGTAGTTCTTGGTGTAACCGACGAGACCGCCCCAGAGCTTGTCGTCAGCGGGGACGGGAACGGTGGCAACGTCGAATCGGGTGACAATGCCAAAGTTGACAGAACCACCCTTGAGGGCCTTCCAGAGATCCGAGTTCTCGTTCTTGTTGGCATTGACGATCTCGCTGGGCTCGTGGTTAGGTTGGTTTGAGCTTGGATAGTTGGAATGATGCTTACCCATTGCCGAGGACAATCTCGAAGTTGACCACGTTGTCACAACCGAGACCAACACGGGCGGCATAGAAGTTGTTACCGCCTCCTAGAAGGAAACCAGAAACACCAACGGTGGCGGTACGACCACCAGGGGCAGTCACGCCATAAGGCTCAAGTGCACCATAGACGTCGAGCCATCGGGATCCAGCTCCAATCTTAGCGACCTTGGTCTCCGAGACGTACTCCGTGTAGTTTAGGAGTCCTGAGAATCATGTGAGTATATGAACCCAACTGCAACGTTGCCACTGTTAGGCTTTCTTACCTAGATCAATGGTGACACCGTTGTCAACTAGCGAAATGTTAGAAACCCCGTGGAACAAGACTAGCATGCATCAGGTATACTCACTGTTGTTAGCGCCGGGCCAGACAGTGTGGCCACCACTTCGGACGGCAAAGTTTGCGTCCGTCCCATTGACCAATGTGGTGACGATTTTTGCGACCTCCTTGGAGGTCTCGGGACGGACCACGCAGTACGGCTCTAGCTGGGAGGACACGGAGAAGTAGGACTTCTTTCGTTCCTTGTATTCAGCGCTGCCAGGATAGAAGACATTCTTAATCCCGGCCGTCTCGAGTACGGAACACTGCATAATGGAGACGAAAAGTAAGTTTGCGATCGATTCAATTATATGAACAAAGCGAAGGGGTGAGGTGAGTCCATGGGCTCGCTTACGGAGTGCTGGGTAGGAGTGTTGTTAGCTGGAACCTGCGCCGCCTGGGATACGGCGATGCAGGAGGTGGCAGCCACGGTGATGGACGTTGTCCACTTCATTATGCTTTGCGCCGGTGAAACGGTTACGATGAAGCTTTCTGAAACAGAAATGCACAGGCACGCACATGCACAGTACTAGGTAGGTGTCGAGGCTACAACCATTTACAGCCTGGGAGCGTCTTGGATTTTATTTGGCAGGAAATGATCTGCCTTACGTCTGTGTGGGGAATTGGATTAAGAGCGGCTGCAAGAGATGCAATCATAGTGCAGAGGTCCCCATACGATATTTCCTTTCTTTGATTATATGGCCGAACGTCTTCCCGAGTGTCGACGCCATAAGGGGGGCCCAGCTCCTCCCTCCACCCTAGTCCTAGGCGTCCAGTAACCACGAGGTATGCATGCTGGTTGCTCTACCCATGCTGCGAGTGCCGATCTCTTGCTTGGCGGAGCAAGGATGTCCAGGTAGTAGCCGGAAAGCCCGACCGGCGAGCACAGTGGTTTGCGGTAGAGGTGCCGGACCGGTCTCGTGGGCGAGGATGTTTAGGTCCTTATATGAACAGCCCGGTAATGAGCTACGCAGTCCCTTCATCAAACTTGATCAACTCGTTTATCTCAAAGTCTCTGCACGACACCTGGACCCAGGTCCCGCAACGATTAAGCATTCCCGATAACTGGAGCGTGCCACCGTCGTCCCGCCTTGGAACTGCGGTGTGCGCCAAGGTCCGGACAAGGTACATTAGTCAGTGCCTGCGTGGGATTTCGTCAGAGCGTCTTAGCGTTGTTCTCGCTATTGACACCGGCGATAACTGGGGACATGGAGCAGAGAGCGGTTGCAGTATGGGATTTAGCGTTCCTGATATTCATAGAAGGTTGCTTGATTGGCTTAGCGTCTGTGGGTCGACAATTTCGACTTTGTTTTGCATCATCGGCTGTGACTTGGCGGACCGCTTTGTGGGGGAAGCTTGCGCCATTGCCGTCCTGTCAGATTGATGGCTCGCTGTCATTATTTCGACGATGGAATCTGGTGGAGTGAATCTCGATTACGAGATCGCTTGGGAATATCCTCGCGAGGGAGCAGTGAAGGAAGCAATCCTACCTCGCGTTGACACGCCGCAACCAACATTACTTCCGCTTACCTACTCCAGTCGAGCCCATCGTATACAGTGGTAAGGGCCTCCTTGATGATTGGTAGTCAAGCTATCCGTATATCCAGCAGTGTTACGTGCCGCATCACAAATAAGTGCGCCCGCACATAGCAACACACGCGATTCAGACAAAACCCTGTCTTTGGAGAGGGCGGCATTTTCCAGAGCGCTGTGCCGTTTTGATCCTGACTCCCGGGTGAAGGGGACTGACTATCTTTCCCCGCGTGCGTTAGTCCGCCTTTAACTTCATCCCCCCCTGCAAACTGTAACGGTTACCGAGTTTTCGCGTGGAGCTTGGGCATCTCGGGTGGCACCTGGTTGTGGAAGTCCCGCATGTCGATCTCAACGTCTTTGCTCTCCCAATGAGCGGCTTGACGTTTTTGCTCTGCGTGCATATGCCTGACAGCCCTTATCTTTCCCTAGCCCCTTTTTGATAATGCATGTCTAATACCGTCAACCTAATGGGATGAGGCAAAATACAAAAAAGGCTGTCGTCGAACTTTTTCATGCAGGGTTTGGCTTGTTAAAAGGCTTTCGTTTCTATTTACCCCGTTGGACCGTCCCATGCTTCAAAAACTTCGTCCTCGCTCCCGCGTGCGAGGGACTCTGGTGTGAGTAAAGTTTGTCACGCTCTCGAAAGAAGCCCATCATGTCGCTCCCGGTTGTCAACGGCGTCGAGGTGGCCATGGCTCCGCCAGAGGGCTATGTTGTCAACTTCGATGACCCGGCCGTGACGCTGAGCACAAACCGCAATGCAATCTGGATCTTTGGCGTAGAGTTTTTCATCGCCACCCTTTTCCTAATTCAGCGGATGTACACGAATGCCATAATCATGCGAAAGTTTCTGCTTGATGATTGTAAGTATGGAGCATTTTAGAGGTCTACGGATTTTGGTTGAAGCTAACACCATCACAGACATGATTTTATTCGCCTGGGTAAGTTCGATCGAAGACAAGATACGACTGACCTCGTTCAACTAACCCAATGGCAATTCCAGGTTTTGTCTATTGGAGCACAGGCATCCCTTCTCAACGCCTACAGCAACAAATGGCTTGGCGTGCATGCTTGGGAGATGTCGATTGAAAATAACAACTCCGCTTCCTTGGTATGTCTATTCACTCCCAAGTGCTGTTGTCTATTGGCTTACATCGCACCAGTCCGTCTTGGCAACAACACTCACGTATATTCCGACAACCATCCTGTCTAAGCTGACGCTATGCTTCTTCTACTACCGACTTTCCCCATCGAGGATGTATCAATGGTCCGTCATCTTTGTTGGTTTCATTTGCGCCGCAAGCCTTATCGGCATTTGGTTCAGCATTCTCTTCGCATGTCGACCCATTTCCGCCGGTTGGGATGCTCGGATCGCCGGCACCTCTGACTGCATCAACCGTGGGCCTGTCTACGTGACACAGGCAGCATTCGGCTGTGTGACGGATTTGATGTTGCTTGCTTTGCCTATTCCAACCATCTGGGGTCTTCAAATGACAAACAGACACAAGCTGGGACTGCTTGCTGTGTTCGGTATTGGATCGGTCACCCTGGTCACCTCTATTGTTCGACTGGTCCTCTTGCTGCCGAGCATCTCGAATCGTGACCAGAGCTGGTCGCTCTCAGAAGGCTGTCTTTGGGTGTAAGTTGAATGGAACAAACTCAGACTTTAGGAGTTTACTGACGAATTATGGGCAGTATTGTCGAGGCTAACTTGTTGATTATGTGTGGGTGCTTACCAACGTTGCGAGTTTTCGTCAGGCATACGTGGCCCCGGCTCCTCGGCGATAAATCACAAAACGCGTCCAACGATGACCAAAATAAGAACGGTAGTTATGGATTGCGCACATTTGGCGGTTCCAACGGCCAACGAAGAAAGTTCGACACGTTGGTTGAGCTTGAGCACGATCTTCATTTCGACCGCTCAGGTCTACGGCCGGGTCTCCATGTGAAGACCGATGTTAACGTCTACACTACGCAATGTGAAGATATAATAGACCCAACTACTACACGTGGCGAGACAGATAGCGAGGACGGGATTTTACCCACCCAGACGACAACTGTGTGTGCGACAAGGAACAGATAGTGATGCCTAATTTAATGATGGCGGAATATGGAGTCCTACATGACCACCATCCGTCCTTGGCGTTGAATATGAAAACGCCGACAAAAAGTTTGAATTCCATTGACTTGTGATTACTTGTGTTGCTAGGCTTTTGGAATATCAAGAGTCCAAATTTGGCGCAGTATTTACACAATTTCGCCATTAACAGTGATGCAATCTCAAATTTTGTATTAATAACCCGTTAAATATGCTCCAAATAAATACATACCCTAGAAAGAAATATCCCCTGTCCCCTTGTAAGTACTATCTATTTATTGCTTGCTGGGGCGCTTTACGTAAAGTACCAATCCCGCTGACTTTACACTGTGGGAAGAGGACCGGAGGACCCTTTGTGCTTTAACTACTGTGCATCTATTTCTTTCCCGCAAGGAATACTCCGAGTCGTGCATGGCAGCTTTTGGGCTTATTTATCACTAATCAGCTCCTTTAACGAGCAATAGCTCTGTTGGCGTATGGCAGCCCACTGTCGTGACCTTGATATCAGGTATATTCCAAGCCGTACTTGTCGACACACTTTTCACATCCGGCCAAGCAGTGTCCTTGGGCGACTGGATTGAGGAGGCACCGGGTAGCAGGCATCTTGTTACCATTTACATCACTCACGGTCATGGCGACTGTTGGTTCAATTTGAACTTTTTGATTAGGCGCTTTCCAGGCATTGAGGTTGTTTCCACGCCGGAATCCATCGATCATGTGTCGACCCAACTAGAGCCGGAATTTCGGGCCTTCTTAAAAAATCTATTCCCTGGACAGATGGATGATGAATAGTTCCAAATATTGGCAAAACCCCTAGAGAATAATAAATTTAGCCTTGAAGGACATGTTTTGGAGGCTGTCCCAGTTGGCCATTTTGATACCGACACCACGACATTCCTACATGTGCCCGCGTCGAACCTATCGGTTTCTGGAGACATTGTTTACAGCAACGTGCACATGTGAATGGCAGAATCTCCAACGAAGAGCCAACGGGATGCTTGGATTCGCTCTCTTGATCCTCTCGAAGCGTAAAACCCAAGAGTTGTAATTGGGTCTCATCATCGTCCGGGAGGCGTAGATGGGGCTTTCAACATTGGAGCTTCGAGAGAGTATATCCAAACCATTAGTCAGATGGTTGATGAGTCAACAAGTACCAAGGAATTGTGTGAAAGGTACTTCGTGCTTACCCGAATAGGATAGGGAAGCCTGTGTTATGGCTGGGTTGCAAGGCCATATTTCCGTCCAACAGTGGGATTTAAAGTTAGATAAGCCCTTCTTGGTCATGTATCCCACATAATCCCACGCATGCGCTATGGAATCTCAGGAAAATATCTTTAGGTATTAGCAACCATAATGTGATATGAGCCCAGGACACACACTGGCCTCTTTATTCTAGTTAATAGAAATGGGTGGTCTGTTCCGTCATTCCTATAATGAGAAAGTCATCAACATATGCGGCTTTACAATTCATTGTGACTGATGTAAGTCTCAATTATATTTTTACTACATATATGTAGTTCGAGTACGAACCAACGGTTTCGGCTGATGTGTTCCAAACTCAAGAGAAAATACTACAATCAGCACAAATACACTAGGAATCATTCGCATGAAACATTTAAATAGAGAATCAAAAGTCACTCCCCCAAAGGCGGCGGTTGTTACTTGGAGCATTGAACGAAGATTTGAATATTGACAAGATAGAACAAAGAGAAAGATGATATTGCAAGATTCTTTTGCTGGTGTCGAGTAGCCGGATAACAGAATGTCTATAGCAATGATGTACCACTGATTGAAACCGAAAATGTCCAAATTTTAGCCCGTGTACATGAAGCACCAAACAAACCCGTCCATGTTAGGCCAGACCATTTGAGGCTCGCCCACTGATCCACGCCGAAAGCCAAATTAAGAATATTTTGTCAAGATTCTGTATTCATTTCATCTAGGACAGCAATGGAGATGCCAATGCTTCTTCGTGCAGCCGCTGTTGACACATCCAAGGGATAGGCCAGGACAAAGGCTGCAAGTGTAATAGCTCCATTCCATTGCCATCGAAATGCCTCGTACCAACCAGTCAGAATGGTTGTAGAAGAGAGTACCATTTGATTGCCATTTGGTTCGCGAGGGTAAACACAGGAGACGAGCGGAAGGAGATTAAAGGCCAATAGAGATCCGTACAACTGTTATGATACATCAACTCTAGCAGGAGGCGCTGTCGTTGCAGCCAGAGAGGCGCAAATGGCTCTATAGCGAGGGAATTTGTGTCCGTTTAGAAGAAGCGGCGAGGGTTGATTCGTTTTGTTTTGAGAGCTCCAGGCACAGAATTAGCCCATGTCTCTATTTCCTTCATATACGTCTTGGGGAACTCAGCATGCGCTTCTAAGTCGTCCTAATATTCCTGGCTGTGGAATGCGGTATAAGCGGATCGACTCACCAGAAATAACTTGGTTTGTTCGTGGTGAAAGCTTAACCAACTGATATCGTCTCCGAGAGGTTCCAAACTGGATCCTGCCTGCATTATCTGACATGTTTTGGAAAGTAACGCAACAAAGATAGACGGCGCACAGCATCTGACACTGGAAAGTTGATATGCTGGGACTCTCTAGCTCGTATGCAACTCTCTCCTGTAAAAATTTTTCCTTGGCTGCGCCTGTTAGTGCGTTGTTAGACCAGGGATATTTAGCAGGCCACCTTTACCGCAAGCAGTCGCCTAGCGCCATCGGTGCACTAACAGGCCACAATATAAGGGATTAAGAGAGTTGACCTCTATTGTGCTGCTCCTGCCAAGCCCTCAAAGACTGCGAAATCCGGCCTGAAGAAGGCATTTGCTTAAGTATGTTTACTATAGCATCTATGGCAACCAACGGCAACGGTTTTTTCCCCTGTGGTTTTCCCGTTTGCTACTCTCTTATTGAGGGTACGCCTTGATTACCGGAGGCCTCAATCTAGATAAAAGAGTATGAGAATTTCTTGTTGGTCTAGGAAATCAATATTCTGCTCTTAATTGAGTATAGTACAGATGTTTGATGTCTATTGCTGGAGTTAGGTCTCCGAGAGTGTTGATATTCCTTTCCTATCGCTAGTAGCGTGTTTAAATAGCTCTAGATAGGCGCCCTATGCCCTCAAGGGTGGAAACGGCGTAAAACAATACAAACAAACAAACAAAAAATCTAGCTCGTATGCCAGAAGGTTCTGGCACCGAGGGTAATAACGGCGGCCAGCAACAGTCGCATCGCTGATGTGGGGATGAGCTCGTGTCTCGACGCTGGCAGCATGGAGATCCCAAGCTACATGGATATGGCGACTACAATATCAACAAGTGACGATGACCTCCTTGTGTTGCCGTGTGTCGTCCACAGGGACCGGTAGTGATCTCTGAGCTCGGCCTCATTGAGGATTGGGAATACCGATGTGTATTCTTCTTGTGCATGGCTAACCTAGAAATTCTTGAGATGGGTGTTTTTGGGGAAGGGTGGAGCTCAAGAAGTTCGAGACGCGTTTTTTTTTAAAGTAGAACAAGGATAACAGGCCATACCACGTCTCATTTTCCGAATACCCAGCTTGAACATGGATCCCTTCTTGAAGCCTTTATGGGTTCTCGTAATGTTGGCCGGCGGTCTGTGAGGGCAGAACCTCAGCCTTGCCGCGCTCCTTCTGAAGGTCCAATTTGAGCTCTTGAAACTTGCGCTTGAGACGCTCAATCTCAAGATGTGCCCGAGGAAGTGTAATGGATTTGGTCAGGGCGTTGCTGCATTGGCTGCTCCTAGCTTTGTAGGAAGATGGGATGCGGGCGGTCAAGCCCCAAAACGCCAACGGGTATCGATCAAGGGTCTCTGATTGTTGGAGTTCTCCTGATTGGAATAATAATAATATTATCCCACTCTATCTACCCCACCCGAAATCTGTGGCGGAAATAGGGTCCTCTGTGAAGGAGTAGCCAAAGCGTACGCAGATCTCGTCAAGGCCAGAACAAATAATGTTGCATTTAGAAGAGATATTATATTCGAGGCAGTGGCTAGATATGAAACAAAGATGCAGTTCAACAAAAGAACATGATTGAATGGCGATCTGTGCCTGTATTGCGTCTAATAACCGACCCGCCGAACAAACTAGACATTGAAGGCTTTGTCAAGTTCAAGAAACGTCAGCAAAACACTGGTTAGAAATCGTGGAAATTATTACCGAGATGCTATATCCTTTCTATAAAACATGTTCTCAAATTGGATGCTCTCCATGACCCTGTAGGCGGATGAGATGGCGTCCTCGAGCGTAGGGCCGTGGGCTGCCACGGAGAAAACACGGCCTCCTGCAGTTTAGAGCTCTCCATTCTCTGCCCTTGAGGTTCATGCATGAAAGACTTGCACACCTAGATGATTAATTAATTTAAATGCTCAGTAGTCATGAAGCTAACTTAAATGTACTAGTAGGAGATTGCTTGAGCGTAATTATATCCCCCTTTGAAAAAGTTTCTAGGTAGCCACCGGCAGCAACAACGACGTTACAAGCGTACCCAGGGCGGATAGAGATATGTGTTAAGTCTAGATTTCTTGTTATGTACGCAAGTAATACTAAAAAGAGGTCGTAATCTAGTGATAAGAGCATTATTATTATCTAGGTCTCTAGATCTCCGACTCTTGCGTTATACTCAAGAACCTTAGGGCTAGTTTTCATTATTATAGTTCCTTTGAAGAGCATACTGGCGAATGGCCTCCCTTTTATGGTCAGCAGAGGAACACTAACTGCGCACAATCTTAAGTTACCTTTGGCTTTTATTTCGTTGAGTATAGGACCAATAATGTCACAATCGATCTCCTTTATTCTCTCGGGACTAATAAAAGGCATCAGGCTATAAACAACTATCCCGCCTATATTTGGCCCTTTATTCCCATCAAAAACCTGTTTGTGGTCCTGACTAGGCGGCAGTGAAGAGAAAGTCTTGCCGTCGCTGAATATTATGACACTTATCTCTTTTCCTTTGAGGTACTCCTTGGTAACAATCGATCGTCCTGCTGATCCAAACTTCTCATTAATCATCATCTCTTTAAGAGCCTTCTGAGCCTCTGCTGGTGTTTCTAGGAGAAAAACGCCTTTGCCAGCTGCAAGGCCATTGACTTTGATGACCAATCGGACGTCTTTAATATGCTCTATATGGTGTTTGGCGTCATTGTAATTATCAAAACTCCCATAAGAAGCTATAGGGATACTATATTTCTTCATAAATACCTTGGAATAAGCTTTAGACACTTTCACAGCAGCAGCTTCCTTTGTGGGATCGAAGCATAGGATTATACCTTAAGCCTATTCAGTAATACCGCACTATTGGAGGATTGGACTGGAAACTAACTCCCCCTAAAGTATCCCTCAATTCCATCAACTACAACATCATCTGGTCCAGCCACAACAAGACCAATGACAAGGGCCTTTGCTCGAGTCACTAGACCAGGGTAATCGTTAGCTACGACGTCATCAATGTTTGATACATTGGACAACCCCTCGGTTCCTGCATTGCCAGGTACAACATGAACGTATTTCACAGAAGGGTTCTGAGAAGGCTTCCAAGCCAAACTATGCTCACGAGCTCCCTTTCCCACGAGGAGCACCGGGACCCGAGGGTCTTCCATTGCAAATCAAGTGGCTGTCTGAGAACACATGTAGAAAATAAGTCAGATGCAAAAAAAGAAAAGTTGAATTTATCATTATGGTGCGTTTTGTTAACATTGTTTCGTTGTAGTGTTGGTAGAGCCTTTTGGGCCATGTGTTGGCTAGAAAAGTTCGCGCTTTGTTGAATATTGAGTTGCGTTTGGGAAGGCAAATAAGTAGCTCCAATCTCTTAACTTTCTTCTCATGACTAGTCAACGCATGCCCATACAGTGTGACCGCTAATAATCGACAGTCTCCAACAATATCCGAAATAGATCCTGCAACATTATTAATGCACCTTTGGGCGAACAAATGTGGTTTGCATTTCTCCTAACTTACGAGTGATTCTGCAAAGTGAAATCCCACCATGCCAATTGATGCTACTCGATGGAGCGGCAATTGTCTGTCCCACACCGACAACCAACCTTGTCTTGGTTGAACCAGTCGGCGACGGGACGCAAAGGTCTCTGGGCAGGCTGCTAAATATCAGGGTGCTAATGAATGAAGCGCAAGGAAATTTCCGATGTTCAGGAGATTAAATCGGCATTGGATTCGCGTCGAATGCGCAAGCTAGTAACACGGTGGTGGCACAGAGCCAATCCTGTTGGTGATGAGCTGGTGCTCAGACAATCCTCAGCCAAGCCACCCCCGCCTTTCAGCCCGCAACGTGGACTCATTCCTGCGGGCCGCCCTCGGCATTAATCCATGGTGACCAATAAAAAAGTCGAATCTCTTCAAAGGGGACAAAGATCTACACGGGTCAGAATCCTGTGGGCCTGGTACCGGTACTAACGTGCATCCCTAATCTGAGTGATCTTCACATGGGCTGGATACTCTGATTCATGATCAGCATATTGCTAAAGTAAGTTCGTGCCTGGATCGAGTTTCTGCCGCCATTGCTGTAGATGCGTATGATCTCGGCCATTTCCTTGGACTATTGGCAGCGACTCTGGCGCCATTATGAACCCAGTTGTTGGTCGTGAACAGCCTTGCCTTGAGGACCGGGTACGAGTCATCCATGAAACACGGGACTGCCGGCGCTAACTAGTCGACAGCAGCTTCGCCTCGTTGCAGGTGCCAGCCCTAGCAGAAGTTGGTAATTCTGGACACCACTAAAAGCAGCGCTAAAGATGGCAATATTAATGGGTGGAAATTTTCGGCCGAGGGACAAATATACCGAAGACTCTCATACAAGTCTTAAACTCAGACAACTCAGACAACTCTTCTACAGCCCCGGGTTTATCGAAAGACGGTGGAGACGTCCCCGCACAATGGCAGCCGACCCGAATGCAACCACATTAGCACCTACGGGCCTCGCGCTTGTTCTCCTCGTCGTCAGTCTGTTTTTTATAGCCCCATGCGCGATTGTAGTTCTCCTGCGGACATGGATCAGGTCCAGGAATGGCGTGTTCGGCATGGATGATGGCCTCATGTTTGTTGGCTGGGTAAGTATACCGGCCTTGTCTCCCGTAATCTTTGCTCACCCGCACTCCTTCAGGTTTTGTTCATGTGTGTTGTTGGCGTCGTGGCGCGGGGCACCTACCAAGGTATGGGTATGAAGGACGAATATCTGAATGAATATCTGCAGCAGAAAGGCCGGATGGTAAGTTTATTTGCTTTGGAGTTGAAGGACATGGCTCACACCAATTTTCACAGCACATCTGGCTATTTCAGACCTTCTACTGCTGCTCGCTGCTTTTCATCAAATGCTCCATCTGTATTACTCTCCTCCGAATCGCTGTTGAGAAGAGGCACCGGGTCATTGTTTGGGGGACTCTTGCAACGTCGTGCATTTCAACCTTGATCGTCATCATCGGGCTGTTAACAATGTGCCGTCCAATATCCGCAGGCTGGGACCCGAAGGCGGGAGTGTGCTCGCCGCCCATTGTTATCACGAGCCTTAGCTATCTGGTGTCTGCAGCAGCTGTAGCCACGGATTTGATTTGCGCAATCTTGCCAGGATTCATGCTGTACAAAGCCCAGATGAAGAGGGCGACCAAGATATCCATCAGCATCATTCTTGGTCTGGGTGTGCTGTAAGAGACTTTGTATGCTGGGGTTGAAACATGGCTAACTTTTGGGCAGGGCATCCATTGCAACCATTGTGAGGTTGCCATACATTTCGTTTTATTCCAAAAAGGAAAATTATATATGTGAGCCCAAACGCTCGTTTATTTGATTGGGGTCTTTTACCTAACACTCGGCCTACAGATAACCTTGCCAATATCGGTCTCTGGTCCGTTTTTGAGTCGGGAACGGGGATCATTGCCGGTTCTCTTCCTTCTTTGAGGCAACTAGTCAAGAACTGGGTCAATTTCGACACATCAGTCGGGCAGTCACCAGCTAACATTACGCCATTCACGGGAACGAACAAGGCGACTGTTACTAGCAAGGTTGCCACTACGATCAATGCCCGGCGCTCACACTTGAGTGGAAACGGAGATTGGCAGCAACTCGATGACGCATCTTCAAGTCGCAAGATCTACGTCAAAGTAGATGTAGAGATGCAGTCTCTGGAGAGACCGGCGACTTCTGCGGGATCTTCTGGGTCTATGGAGGATATCAGAATTCCGATACAGAATGCTTGATGTGGGCGAACGAGAAATTAATGGGGGGGGGGGCATATTAATGACAAACGTTATCTTGATATTGGAGTGGGCTGCATACACGATACTCAGTTGCTAGATCAAAATCAAGTTTGGATTTTATCTAGCTAGTTTCAAGATCATGTTGAGGCATAACCAATAATTAATCAATCAGTGATATTTTTGGACTTGAGAAAGACTGCTCAGAATGCAAATTTCCCTGTTTTAATGAGAGATTCGATTCTTTTATCACACAAGGCTTCCTATATTGCTAGAAGACTATTATAAATCTTTGGAAGCATCATACCACCACAACTACACCAAGACATCAACGGTCACGATAAAAATATGTGCATTTCCTCCATAACATTTCACTGCCATCCCGACTGATATTTCCAAGCACGCAATTCAGTTTTGGGATATTAGGATTAAATGCCAAGTCAAGTATAAAAGAAGGAACAAAACTAAAATCAGTAATTCGATTGAAAGTAAAGCTTTTAACAGTTGCCATGCGCACCCCCTCGCGAACCCAAAAATAAAAGTCCAACACTACATTGCGCTCCCCAGTCTACCATGTGAACTGGTGTGATAGGCCCGACTTTTTCAACGGGTTATAGGACAGTTTGGTTTTTAGGGACGGCGGATCGTGGCGAATAGTTTTCTTCAGAACCTCTACTGCGATCCATACGTCATTTTCGGCGTCAGCAACAAGGTTCAAACACCCATCTCGACGCACATCCCAACCTGTCTCGAGCCTTTCGTCATGAGTATTCCTCTTAAACTTGGACCATTTGGTCTCTTCACCGTGGTCGGCAGGTAAAAAAGCCGAGTACTCGTTTGCAAAAAACACCATGGCATGCTCATTTGCCGAGGGCAAATTGTTGTATGTTCCGATAATGTCGGCGACTGTTTCAGCCGACTGGCCTTCGACACGATGGGATACTAGATAAACAGAATCTCCACCTGTGGGTGGCTTGGTCCTGGCGGGTTCAGATCCGGCGAGGAGTGATCGTATGCGTACATTGCCCACTATTCGAGACATTGGAGCGTTGTACACCAATCTCCACTTTTTTATCCACGCAGTGTGCTCTTCGTTCATCCATGAATCTTGCAATGAAGTCACAGGTTGAGTCACCTGGTGCAGCTGTTGTTGCATGAAGCCCATGCCCATGGTTAGCTACGCGAATCCGCGTATGGTTTTCACGTTTAGAACCCCCCGCCCCGTACCTTTGTGCGGACTCGTTGCCCCCTCCTGTTCCACTCGGCCCTCATCTCTTCCCTGTCTAGACCGTGACGAGTTCCTCCAAGTAAGGTGGAGGCGTAGGTCCTTTCTCCCGTGCCTTTATCCTTGATATTGGCTTCAGCCTTATTATCTTGTCCATTTTTGATCGTCCTCTGGCCCATGGGATCAACTCGGCGCCGTCGTTCGTTCATCGGCAATCTTATCTTCGGCATGCTGAAACCAAGTCTAAATGAAATAGTAGGATTTGCGCAGATGTTTAAACCGAAACAATATGTTGATGAGGGTGAATGGGTTCTTTTATTATTCTCATCTTTGTTTTGTTGATTCTTTGGCCAATCGAGTATTTAAGGCAGCTCTCCGGAAGAACCCATCTCCGTGAACCATAAAGTTTGCCCAGGGTAACAAACAGGTTTACATCCTCCTACCCTACAGCCACGTCTTATTTTGAAGGCTCAAAAAAGGCAACTGTTGATTGAATGAATGAATTAAAAACTGGGATTTTAATGCTGGAGTTTAAAACCCTCCAACACTTGATCTAGTGGTTTGCAATAAACATAAACAATGTTTATTTCGACTAATCATAAGTGTTTGTGCGACATCGTACGCAGCCCTCTTGGTGTGTTTATTAAGCAAAGCTATAAGAAGGTGAGGAACACGGAGTAAAAGCATACCTTCTAGCTTTGCTTCTCCTAATGGGAGGTCATTAGTTATTAGTCAGCCAACAGCTACCACATTCTCAAGCCACTATAAAAAGCTAAGTAACAATTGGCTCTTTTTGCCGCTATCACCGCTTACTTCTTTTGTCGCATTGACACCACAGATCACGTTCCAAGTCATAGGTGTGGTGATGTGGTTAGGCCCGCAGAGGGGAAAAAAGCAAGAAGAAATGAGGAAGATCAAAGCACGGGCATCTTCGAGCGTAGCGAGGCCCCCCCGGGAGGGCCCTCAGAGGGCTGCCGGAGGGCTGCCGGAGGCGTTGGGGGGTGGGTGGTGTAGGCTGGTGTAAGGCTCGCAGCTTTGCGGTTAGCACGGTCAGGCACAGCGTGGGTGTCAGTGGTATTTTTTCTGGAGCCAAGTGAGTCACTGCACTCAAAAAGCCCATAAAAGCCCCGATAACCCCTGATCCATGGCATTTACTTGATCCCCATCGGTGTTTGGAGGACCCCTGCACCGTGTGAGTGAGGGTGAACAAAGGTATACCTAGCCAAGTAGGGAAAAAAACGCCATGTCATGATGAAACCCCCACTTGCATTCTTATGAACTCGGAGCCAGTGAACTCGGAGCCAGTGATTTGGGAAGGCGGCAATGCTCGCGTACAAGACGGGCGCGTAAGTAGCCGGTTGCAAGGCCACGGTTGCAGACCCGAGTGGGTGGAGCGGATAGTTTCATGGCCTGGGCTACAGCAGCCGAGCGGCTTGGGTCTGTCGCAGTCGATGCATCCGCCAGGAGCAAATACCCCGAGATGGTAAACCAACTCCGGGCTACTTTCTCCACCTTTGCAAGACGGGCAGATTTGGCCCCCAAAACAGTCTGGAAACCGGACGATTGCCTGGTATTGGATGTTGCAGCATCCAGCCGCCCACCATGAAGCTGCGCTAGCAACCAACAGCATATGCACCAACCTGGCTATAACACGGCCTGCCAAGGCATGTTGGCGGTGCCTGCGATTGCATTATTTGCCTTATAACATAATTAGTTGACTCTAACTGTGACTTTTTCATTTCGTCACTTGCACCGTAACTCTCAAACCATCACTCCCGCGAACCATGTCAACCAATGTGAGTGTTCAAACTTGCTGGCGTTAATCGTGGCCTAGGCTACGTATACGCGACTGTGTGAACTATTCTAATGTAAATTAATAGCGTCAGATAAACAGAGCTCGCTCTGTCCCTACTCCGCAACGTCGGGAGGCATCCCATGCTCACGCCGACATACCACTCCCCTCGATTGAGAACGATGCCTCGTCCCCAACCAACTCAGATGACAGTTACATCGCAGATGGCAGTGTTCCTATCATTCACACACCATCAACTTCAGCTTCTCCAGACCCAACCGCACCAATCAATCGGTCGCGTGGGGCTACAAATGAAAGCGTGAGGCATGCTTTGGGGAGAATGAACTTGGCAAGCCCTGGCGGCATTGAAAATTTGTCGGATATTGCCGATGCTGCAAACGCGGTAGCCAGAGGCTCAGATAGTCAAAGTGTTTCACTAGTCCCTGAAGACAGCAGACAGAATACCCCGCGGCGAAGTCCGCGACCACGCCCGTCAATTTCTCGGGCACTACGCCATGAAGTCAGTGATGAAGAGCTGCCCCAAGATGCCTTTCATGATCCATCATTCCAGGCAGCATATCGAGACGCAAAAGCACTTATGGCTAGGACAAAAGAGGCATTGGGTAGTGCATCTATTCACAAGGACCCTGATTCCACTATGCGGAAACTTCACAAAGAAGCTACAGAGCTGGCTCGGTTCCAATATCCAGCTACTAGAACCGTCGGGTTTGTAGGAGACTCTGGCGTTGGTAAGTGGACACAATGGTAATCAGGGTACATCTTTCTCATGTTTGTCTTATAGGGAAAAGCAGCCTCCTGAATTGTCTTCTCGACTGCAGGGGCCTGGCGAGAACAGTAAGCCAGTGTCTTTATCCTGATCTGTTATACGTATTAACTTTGCTCAGAGTAATAGTGGGGAAGCCTGCACGTGTGTAGTAACAGAGTATCACTACCATGGGGAGAATGGCTTCGATATCGAGGTCGAGCTTTTCTCCATGGAAGATATCAAGCACCAGCTTTCGGAGATGCTTTCGAACTATCGATATTTTCACCTTGATAAAGATGAAATAGATGCATCAGAAATGAACCACTGCGAAGATCTTGCTAATCAAGCCCGGGATACCATCTGCTCTATGTTACGCGGTCGTCTTACTGATGAATCGTTTCTTACCCGAGGTTCTGAATCCAACGTCCTTGAAAGGCTCATTTCATGGGCTTCGGAAGCAAGGCCGTCCCAGATAAATCTGCGCCAATCTGAGATGTCCTTAGAAGCGTGCTCTTCAAACTTGATGGAACTTTCATCGGAGCCAAACTCTAGAACAGAGCCTGCTAAGTGGCCATTTATTCGAAAGATCAAGTAGGTCCTTTAACGTTGGGCAGGAGCCACCCGGGATTTGGAAGCTGATTATTGAAAAGAGTTTTCCTCAATGCTCATATTCTGAGCAAGGGCCTTGTCCTAGTTGATCTTCCAGGTACGTGGGTTTTGTGGTGGACAGGCAGAATGCCAAACCCTCTTTCTAATAATATTCAAGGACTTCGTGATTTGAACGCAGCACGAAGAGCTATTACCGAGCGTTTTCTTCTCCAATGTGACGAGATATTTGTCATCTGTAACATTGGACGGGCCGTGACTGATGAAGGAGTCCATTGTGTACTCGAGCTAGCACGACAGGCTCATTTATCTAATGTGAGCATAGTTTGTACTCGCTCCGATGTAAGCTATATTTTGTATGAGCCCTACTCTAGTATGAATTGGCTAAATGTTGCTGGTAGGACATTCAAGCAGACGAAGCCAAGAGGGATTGGAAAGGCGGCAGGGAACAGCACATTCGACAAATTCAACACTTGATTGCAACTGGAAAGAGAGAACTAAGTCAGAATGAAGAAGAAATCGATGCTCTACAGCAGGATATGGCTGAGTTATTGGACGAAGAGAGAAAAGAGTTGGCTGATCGTCACAGTCAGAGTCGCCGATTAAGGTCGGTATTGATATGACCCCTCTAGTTCCGGAATTTGTGCGAATAAACGACTGACACTCTCAAATCAGGCTTCAAATTATACCTGAGCGAGAACTCGAGTATGCGATATTTTACCATTCTTGTTCTGACACATGATTGCTAATGAATATTGCACACAGGTTACATGCATATCTTGTCAACAATCGAAACTCGGATGTTGAGAGGGAGCTCAAAAATCAGTACAAAGACAAATTGTCAACTGGCGAAGTCAGAGTCTTTTGCGTAAGCAACACATGCTACTGGGACAACCGAGAGAAGTCAGCAGATGAGGCACTTCCTGTTCTGAGGCTTAGTGGTATCCTGAGATTAAGGAAGTATTGCATATCCATAGTTGCGCAGAGCCAGCGCCGAATTGCCACAACATATATGAAAGACAGAATTCCTGCACTTTTGGCACAGATTGAACTGTGGGTTCAGTCAGGCGCTGGGACTGCTGATGCAGAGAGAAAAGAGACTATACGGAAAGCTTTAAACGAGATACGAACAAGGATAGAAGGGGTAAGAAACATTTTAATAATTGGTGATGTGACTTGAACTGCACAGCTGAGCTGACTAGAAGGCTTAGGATTTGAAAATTCATGAATCAGATATCAACCAGATATCCCGACTGTTTCGGCATGAGTTTAATAGTCGGATATATGACAGTGAGTGATGCATCTGTTTCCGGAAAACAAAATCTTTCTCTACACATCTTTCTGCACAATTTTATATCACGCATTTCTAACAATCTTCCAACAGGAAGGAATATATCTAGTTGGAGTGAAGCTGCGACAATGGCAGGAAATGACTGGTCAGAGGTAGGTACCAATCTTGTAAACCAGCTAATTTGTGACTAATACATGGGTTTAGTGGCATCATGGTAAGCTTTTAGGCATCCGCCGGGGTATACTTCCTTCAGGTTATGGCTAACCCCATGAAGGAACGTATTCCGCCTTCTGCAAAAACTATGGCGACCACTATACCGCAGCAGTGAGGTGGCGCAACTGGAACGAAGAAGCCATTGGCGGCATGGCTAGAGACATGGAAAGGCCTTGGAGTGACCTTACCATGGAGCTGGAGCATCGACAATCACAAATGAAAGGGTTTCTCGATGCTCTAGTCGAATGGTCTGTTGGAATTTTAGGTAAGGTGTGGTGGTATTTTTGCGCCTCAAAGAAATTGTCAATTTCAATCATGCAAATTAATCGACACACCCCAGTCCAAGGAATATTTAATCAGGCTACAGGCTAACACTCTCATAGAGGATCGGTTAGGGGGTATACCGGAAATTACCAGCCCACTGATTAACTCCCTCGTTGCTCAAAAAGACGTTCTCTGGAGTAACATCGAAAGAGGGCAAGAGGAATTTGCTGGAGGTCTGAGGTGAGACCCAGAAATGCTCCCAGGTTTTTTCTTCTTCTCTTTTTGATACTAACATAAGATCAAATAGAACCTTGCGCACGGATGCAATGTCGGGTCTCCGGACCTCGCTTATTGGGAAGGCCATGGCCCCCGCCTATAGATTGTGCAATTATGACGGCGGTAAGTCAATAGGACACTTTTTGTGCCCATTTAAAAGTGGCTTCTTTTATTTTTATTTTTATTTTATTAATTGTATTGTTTTTTTTTTTACCGTTGTTCATTTTTATTCGTGGTATTAAACTCATAGCTAATATTGGTCGTTTCTTAGGAACCGGAAGCCACGGCCGAAGAAAATACATCATTAACCGCGTAGTTTCCAGCGAAGTACTGTTTGTGAACTTGATGAGAGATTTCAAAAATGCTTTCGAAGAGCTCTCCAAAGGACTGCAGGACAAGTTAAATGTCGCCACTGCTGATTTCCTTGATGCAGTTGACATGACATTGGCCATGGTTCTTAGTGAGAATGTGGCTCTAGAAAGCGAGCAGGACCCAGTATTTCGCCTTCGGGTAGATGAAGCAGTCAAACAAGGTAAAACCGAAATTGAGAGAATCAATGCTGCCATTGCTAGTTGAACGGAGAACGTCAATTTTCAGCAAGGCACTGTAGTTTAGACGATTGTATGTTAAATACGACGTACTATTAAGTTTATGGCAACATCACCATGATACAACTTCAAGAACCCTAAACAAAGTTAATTGCACAAAGAGTGAAGATATCACTAATACACCTAAAGGAGGGCATGTTCAACTTTTATGGTTCATCATATTATTTAGGTATCGAAAGAATTTCTCTAAATTTCCCACCTAGATCGCTAGGCGGCCTGTGGTAAGGTCGACCTGGGAAAGTGGAACCATCTTTGTCCCAAACGCTATTTTATGGCCCACGAAGAGTGCAATGAAAATAATAAGGCTGATGTAACTGGTGAAAAACTTGCTTGTTTCCCAGTTGATAAAGACGTCAAAGCCGCTTGTCAAGACAATGAGGATATTGAAAAAGAGGCCGTACCAGGACAGGTATGGTTGCAGTGGTGCAGCATAAGGAAGGCTATCCCGCGTCACGCCTTTAGCCGTCAGTGCATTCATGAAGCGGATGTGACAAACGTTGATAATAGCCCATGAAATGAAACCCGCTACGGAAACAATGTTGAGCAGCCATTGGAAGACAACGGAGCCGTCTTGTGAAAGATTGAGAAATGCAAGGAAGCCGATTAGTGAACAGACACCAACAGCATAATAGGGTGTTCCAAGGCGGTTAGTCTTTTTGAGGAATTTTGGGGCATGACCGGATTCGGCCAACGCAATTAGAATGCGACTGCTCGAGTAGACATCAGAATTTGCAGCGGTCAGAACCGCAGTCAAAAGCACTGCATTCAGAATCGAAGGCAATACAGACACACCGGCCAGCTGGGCCATGATGACGAGGGGAGACGCCGAAGCGTCTTGGGACTGGTTCAACAAGTCCTTATTGGTATAAGGGATGTTGAGTCCCAAGAAGAATACAGTTGAGATGAAGAGAGAAAAGACTCCCCAGAAAGTCCAACGAATAGCGGAAGGAATACTCTCTTGGGGGTCCTGTGTCTCACCTGCGCCAATGCCCACTAGTTCAGCGCCCTGATAGCTGAAACCTGCCGTGATGAGAACCGACCAGAATGCGATAAACTTTCCTGTTGCGCCCTCCTCTAAAGCAGGGGCGAAAGCGCCGGGGTCACTCCAGTACTTGAAGCCCAGGTAGCCCTGGTCGCCAACACCAGCATTGACGCAGATTGCAAAGATGAGGAAACCAAAGATTGTGACGACTTTGATGCTGGAGAACCACATTTCAAACTCGCCAAACCATCGGATGGGGAGAAAGTTGGCCAGCGTAAAGATGACCCAAAAGACAGCAATCCAGACACCAACGCTTACGGTTTTGATCCAATACTGGATGATTAACCCGCCAGCTGTGAGCTCGAGGGCAAAGGTCAATGACCAACTGAACCAATAGGTCCACCCCATGGCAAAACCCAGAGTGGGATCGACGAAGCGGGAGGCGTATGTTGTGAAAGCACCCGGAACGGGGAGGTACGCAGCCATTTCTCCGAGAGCGGTCATGACGGAGAAGAGAACAGTGCCTAGGAAAATGAAGGCTATGAGGAGGGATCCAGGGCCAGCCGTAGCCAAGGCAGAGCCCGTCCCGAGAAACAGCCCTGTGCCAATGGTGGCACCGATGGCAATGAACTGCAGGTGCCTGCTGTGCAGGCCACGTTCAAGGCCTGTGTCATCGCCGGCTATCTCGACATCCTGCTTGACTGGTGTTGCAGGCCGGTCTCCATTGCTGGTCCGACTCATTCCATTGATCGACATGTCCATTGTGGGCTTCTGGTTGCCGTCCAGGCGTATCAAGGCCGGAGAAGACCGGGATAAAAGAGATCTGCAGTCGCAACTAAGGCGCAACTTTGCAAGACAAACTACGACAACCCGGCTGTGCCAGCCCTTTTGTAATAGACCATGGCGACCGGGGCACTGGTCACAAGCGGGGGATTTCGGCCAGTTCTGCACGTCAACACAAGGCGTGAGCTACGATTGTGCAACGGCCAAGAGCCACGGCAACGTTGACAAGGCGCGGTTGACAGAGCCCACCGCGACACAAGCAACCAGAGGCAATGACCCCAGAAGACGTGTGGATACGGTGGGGATGCCCAGCAGCACAAGGCGTGGACGACGCGACCAGAGAAACTCGGCAAAATAATTTCAAGAAGGGCTCGCATCGGACGTTGGCTCTAGTCGCACCCGATCTCGGAGTTTTGTCGGACAAAACTTGTTCAGCGGCGGGCTCGCGCTCATGAGCCGCGCCAAAGCGGGCTTCGCGACAGCGTCCCCTCCAACCTGCCCATGAGCGCAGAGACTGAAGCAGATGGCCATGGCCGGCGACCAAGGGCTCTCTGGATTCGAGTACTATCTGGGCCAGGGCCTGGAGGCGCCTGAGGGCGTCTTCAATCAGGAGGCCCTGGACAACCTGCTGTCGGCGCTGGGTGGTGACGAGACTTCGGCGCTAGATCTCGTAAGCAGAGACCATTTTCACAGTCTGCCCAATCCAGGCCATCAGGGCCCCTTCGTCGGCGGCGGCGGCGGCAGCAATGCCCTCCAGCAGCTGTCAGGAGCCAACCTCGTCGCCCATTCCTCCAGCGCCGCGCCCTCGGAGCCGGGCCCCAGCGGATGCTATGCGACCAAGCGTAGCCCCAGCAGTCATGGGAGTGGGGTTCTGCATGCGGAATCAGACATGGCCTCTTGCACCGGGTCGGAGGCGCGTATGGACAACAGCGAGCTCGAGGACTTCCTGGAAAAGGTCCGCAGCGTCGAGAGGGCATTCCCGCCCCCCAAGATCGGCGCCCGCTTCTCCCAGAAATCCATCCGTGTCCTGAAAGAATGGCTGTCGCACCACCCGGACCACCCGTATCCCAAACCCGAGGACATAGACCTGCTCCGGCACCAGACGGGCCTGAGCAAGACGCAGATATGCAACTGGCTGTCCAATGCGCGCCGTCGTGGCAAGGTCAGTGCCATCAGGAACTCTGCGGGGGGCTCCAGCCAGACCAAACCCGTAGACATTCCCCAGAAGCCTTCCACGAGGCCGGGTACGCCAGCGCCACGGCGTGCCATGAGCGAGATGAATCCCATGGAGCGTTGGGTAGAGTCGCCTCCGGAAAACGAACCTGCCAGCATGTTTGCCATTGCACGCGCCATGGCCACCGCGCCCGAATCAGGTACATACATTATCCATCTACCTTGTACCTTGCATCATATGATTTGCAGCGATATTGAAAGTGCAAGAATTCACTAACCCTGGGATATACATAGAAAACATTGAGGAGGAATCCCCGTTGGAAAGAAGACGACAGGATTCAATACCAAACCAATCCTCAGCGAGCAGTGCTCCAACATCCATATCCAGCGGCGGGTCCTTTGCCCTCAGTCACTCCATCACCTCATTAGGGTCACAGTCTTCAAACTCGAGGAGACCAAAGAACTCGAGGAAGAAGGCAAAGCAAATAAGCCGCAAGGCAAGGGTTCCTGTTGGGGTGGGCCAGAGAAAATTCCAATGCACGTTTTGCACGGAGGCCTTCAAGACTAAATATGATTGGCAGCGGCATGAGAGGTCATTGCATGTTCCATTGGAGAAATGGGTATGTGTACCGTTTGGGCCTCGTGTAATGAATGAAAACGACGAGCCATGCTGTGCCTTTTGCGGCCGAAGTGGCCCTGATGATGACCATCTCAACTCTCACAATTTCAGTGCTTGTACCGAACGTACCCAGGAAGCTCGGTCATTTAACCGCAAAGATCACCTCAGTCAGCACTTGCGCCTCGCGCATAATAGCAAATATGTTGATGCACTAATGAAGAATTGGAAGCGCGAAATTACGCAACTTCACTCCCGGTGTGGCTTTTGTGCGGCCACCATGGACACCTGGGATGATCGAGTCAATCACCTCGCCGATCATTTCAGGCTGGGATGCACCATGGGCGAGTGGAAGGGTGGTTGGGGATTTGAAAAGCACATCCTTGACGTTGTTGAAAATTCCATGCCGCCATGTAACTCGGTCATAATCCCGACTTGACAGAATGCCAGCTAACTGGGCATCAGATCTCATCGAAGCAGACAGAAAAACCCCGTTCCCTTTCAAGGCGAGTGCTGGGCCACCAGAATCACCAGCCAGTGCCTACGAACTCATCAAGCTGGAGTTGGTATACTTTATGCAGTCTTTTCTTGAAAGAAATGAACGGCTACCTGGAAATGAGGAACTTCAGCTAGAAGCGTGCCGGGTCATTCTTGCATCGGAAATTTTATCAACCGAAGACGTCATTGACCCAAAATCGTGGTTGCGGGATCTGATCATGGCAGATGACAACGTGGTCAAGCAGGCAAAGATTGGCCCAATGCGGTCACGGCGTGAAAGCAAACTAGACAATCTGCAAGTCATGGGCAAGGCAACACTATTCGAGGACTGTCCGATGGAGACGCAACTACTGGACTTCCTGAATGCGCAGCAGCAGATGGGCTCAGCAACCACCGTCGCCCAATTACAGCAAGAAGCCATGAGTACCATCGACCGGACTGAGGCAAATTCAGAGACACCTTGTGACATCATCAGTGCATGGCTGAACCGACTTGCCAGCGCTTCGGGAATGTGGCTCCAGTCATTCTCTATCCGCTCGGGCAATCCCGTTTGTCTCGACTTCTTGGCGGAAGGGCTAGTTGATAATACCGGTTTGATGCAGAATAATGCCAAGGCTTCGGAATTGGGAGGCCATCATAGCTTCGAAGCCCAAGACGCATTGAACAGGGCTGCTGCAGAAGGTGCTGCGCTTCCCGATCTCGAGGCCGACCAATCTTGTATAATGCAGCATCCAGATGCATCAGGTAATCAGCCAGCACAACTCGGCCAGCGGTCTGTGAATGCCGCCAACCAAGAAATAATCTATCCTTCCCCATTGGGGTCGAATGGTAATAACACACCATTGAGCGATTCGCCCCTGCCAAGTCAACAAAGTGCCGAGTTTGCTCCTCTGGGCCAGGCATCTCACTTTGTGCATGGCAACCAGTTTTTCCTCCATGAGGCCAACTTCCATCGGCGACTTGAGCGGGATCTGCATCGCTGGGTGTCGGCGACAATATCGCCTAAAAACCCGAACCATCACATTCCATCTGATGAAGAAATCCAACACTATGCTCGTTGGATCATGTATAATGAGTACGAAGACCCTCCACACCCATTGTTATATCGCGTCTCTTTTTCTTTGCATTCACTAACTGCATCTCCAGTGAGGATCCGTGGAACCAAACTCCGGCAGACAATACTGAGTGGCTAAACAGCTTCAAGCGAGATGCAGGGATTTATATGGACCCTGACCAGACCCCTTGATCGGCGGATTTTGTGCGATCTTTGGAGTGCCCCACACAGCGGCACATGATATGCTGTACATTACTAGATACTCATCAATGATTGATTGCTTTCACGAATCCAGCATGGCCTAAATGTGTTTGTGTCTTACTCCAACGAACCATTCAGCGGCCAATGGGGCAGAGGTTTTTGAAACATTGATACCGGCCCGCCGCACCGGCCGATCCTCTCTCTGCAAGGTCATGGCCGGGTCGAAATGACCTCAGATGGCGGAAAATGTGCTTTTGACTTTCATAAATTGTGTTCACGTTTACAAATCGGCCACTTTATATTGATTGCTGACTCTGTTTTGTCTCGGAGGATTTGATTCAGAAGACCAACCGCCTTCTTAACCTGCAGACACGATGAGGGCCCTGGAATTGTGACAATTCCATCACACCACATATAGATACGCAAGGTGGGTCTATCATTCAGCAGGCCGATTACGCGATCAAACAGCGCGCCCTTTTCCGACTCCTTCTGTGTCCTTCTATCGCGATAAGGCGCAATTGAACGGCCCTCTTCTTGATAGCCCTTTTCCCTTTCGGTACGTTTCAGTTACTGACTACCCAAAGCACTCAGAACTCAATGGACCCCGAAAAGGATGCCGTGGTGAGCTCGCCGCCGCCGCCGCCAGCACCCGGAACGCGCCCCGATGTTGTGATAAACAAGCAGAATTCCGACTTGGCTAGCAGTCCCGGGGGTGAAGGTGCAACGGACCGCGAGCGTCGCCTCCGTCTCAAGGTCGACCTGCGGCTCTGCACTATTGCGGGGCTGCTCTGCTCGCTCAACCTGCTAGACTCGGGCGTTATCAGCTCAGCCTCTGTCACGTCAATGGTGTCGGATCTCGAATTGACTGGCAACCGCTACAGTGTGAGCATCTTCATCTTCACCATCGCCAGCATCGTCTTCCAGTTACCGTCAACTCTCGCTGTCCGAGTGTTTGGCCCACGATTCTGGTTTGCCTTTAGCACCTTCTGCTTCGGCCTGATTACAATGTGCACTGCCTTTATTCACAGCTGGAAGTCCATGATTGCGTTGAGAGTACTGCTGGGAATGGCCATGAGCGGGATTTTCCCGGGCTTGACATACCTTGTTTCCACATGGTACCCAAGGCGAGAACAGCAGGTCCGTTTCGCGCTTCTCCAGAGTGGCGAAGTCATTGTTCTCGCCACCGGAGGAATCGTCAATTTCGGGCTCAACCACCTAAACGGCAAAGGCGGGTTAGAGGGATGGAGGTACATGTTTCTTGTGCAAGGCATCATCTCCATGTTCATTGGGGCCGTTGCCTTCTTCTGGATGGTCGACTTTCCGGATCAAGCTCACAATTCATTCTACTTCCTGACCGCAGAAGAGCAAGCGCTGGCAGTCGCCAGGATTGAAAAAGACCGCAACGATGTAGAGCCCGAACCCTTCGCCTGGATTCCCGTCCTGAGTCATTTGAAAGACCCAAAGGTCTACGGATTTGCATGCATGTACTTTTTACTAAATCTGGTTTCGACATCACTGGGGTATTTCCTGCCCATCATTCTGCAAAACGGCATGGGCTTTGACGAAAATAAATCCATCATACTTGCAGCCCCGCCGTATTACTATGCAGTCATTCCCGTATTGACGTCGGCATTTGTTTCGGATAAGTTCAGGCTCCGCGGCCCTGTGATTATTTTCAATTCCATATGCCTAATTGTCGGGTTTTGTATGCTTGGCTTCGTGGAACAAGTGACAGTGCGGTACATTGGCACATTTCTTGCCACTGGTGCATACGTCAGTAACTGGGCTGCTTTGAGCGCCTACCAAATGAACAACGTTACGGGCCAGTGGAAGCGAGCAGTGACATCGGCTGCTTTGACGGCAATGAATGGCGCAGGAGGCATTGCTGGAAGCTATATTGTGCGGTCACCTGAGGCACCGCGCTACACGACCGCGATATGGGTTTCTATTGGCTCACACATCCTCATGATTGGTATTGTTCTGGTCATGTCTATTTACTTTACCCTTGCGAACAAGCGTGCCGACAAGGGAAAGCTGGTTATTGAGGGAGTCGCTGGATTTCGGTATACCCTATAGTTGCGACCCAAGTTAATACTAATCATGATCACGACTACAATAACTCACACAAAACCAAGCTTTTGGTGCCTAAAATGCCCTAATTTAACCCACCCTCCCATTGGATGTTGCACCAAAGCTAATGAATCCCTATCCCATGATGCAGGCTGAATGTCTTAGTCTTGCACCTCAACGCCATGGTTTGGCTCCAATCTACAGAGCCCACCGACTTGTCAAATACGATCTGGACCAGATTCGATAGCTCGAATGCACGATGGCTTGTTTCTAAGGCGAATTGTTGCGGTCAGCAGCCACACCCAAACCACCGGCACCACTAGCAAACTAGCGCTGGCTAGACTGAAGCCACGACCCCGCTGAACACGAAACACTAAGCCGAGGGGGCGACGCTACTCTGTACAGGGCTTGTCACCAAGGGGCTAAAATAGGGGCGTTGTTTGTATACGCATGCTGTCATTTGCTGGCCTCGCAGTACAAAACGTTGCATGCATTGGCGATCTGGGCGGATTCGTTTGGCATTTTTCCATACATCAATGTTCACTTGAAGGCAGGGTCTTGGTCAAGATCCATCTCAAGCTAGAAGTTGGTCACAAGACGAGCCCAGGCACCGCTAAGGTGGAATAGAACTTTGTCGTGCATCATCCTAGACAACTCTCGTCTTAGTTAGTTTCCAGCTTGCTGGCGTCAAAGACTTCAGCATTTATGCACCGGCGCCTGTAAAAAGAAAAGAAAAAGCCAGTGCCAATCCCTTTTCTCGGCTCCATCACGTGATTTGGCTCGGTGTTTTAGTCTCGAGAAGGAATAGCGCTGAAGATATCCCGGATTCTGGCGCAGTACCCGCCTTTCGTACTCTCAGCATCTTCGCTGAGACATGGTGACTGCTTGATCGTAAATCGCAGTTACAGTCCCAGACTGCTAATTATTTAAATTAAACCGCAGTCCATTTAAAATGGACCCCAGCATCATTGTAGTTGGAAGCGCGGCCAGCGCAAATAATAACCAAAAAAAGGTACATCGGCGACGCCTTCAAGCTAACGTCAGTCAGTGTCAGGTCCCCGAACATGTTCGAGGCTTGTCCTCAATTGGCTCAACAACAAAAACATTTGACGTATAGAATGTCTGTGTCTGTCATGAATCGGGCCTAACGAGTGTGCGTAGTGGCGTTAGGCATTTGTGATATACCTAGCGGGTCTAATCCAGCCCGCTTTTTGTTCAATATCCCTCGTCACCACTAGCCATTTCATCGTGACCCCTAATTATTTTTCTTTCTTCCTTGAGTGTTCTGGTTGCGGCAGACTTTCGACATGACCGTCCTTCAACCCCACGAAGAGTCCGTTCCCTTTCTAGAGACTGAGGATTTCCAGATCGATGAAGAATTTATCCAGGAGAAGGCCGACACGGCCACAGTTTGGCGATTCGAAGCATGGCTTCTATGCCAGTATTCCGCGCCTCTGATTGCTACCTACCTGCTCGAGTATTCATTCACAGTCATCACCACCATTGTGGCCGGACACCTCAGCGCCGACGACCTCGCGGCTGCTAGTCTTGGAGCTGCCACAAGGAATATTATAGGATATGCCATTGTCGAAGGCATGGCTACGGCGCTGGATACCCTTTGTTCACAGGCATATGGCTCGGGAAGACTCACCGGAGTCGGACTGCACGTGCAACGCATGACACTTTTTATGGCTCTCGCCCTGATACCGATCGCTGCCTTCTGGCTCTTCTCACCTTGGATTTTACCCCTCTTGATTCCCCAGCACGACTTGGGTGTCAAGGCTGGCGTTTTTATGCAGGTGAGCATACTCGGATTGCCCGGATATGCCTTTTTCGAAGTTGGCAAGCGGTATCTGCAAGCCCAGGGTGACTTCAAACCGGGCATGGTCGTTTTGATCATCTGCACTCCAGTGAATGCCTTTATGAGCTGGTTCTTGGCCATAAGAATGGGAATGGGTCTCAATGGCGCCGCCATCGGCCAAGCCATTGCAAACGATCTCACGCCCATTCTATTGCTCATATACGTGGTCTACTATGCCAAATGGTCCCACAAGTGCTGGGATGGCTGGTCTTGGGATGCTGTGCGCGAATGGGGGCCCATGGTCCGTCTTTCAGCGTCTGGAACAATTGTGAATTTGGCAGAGTGGATTGCATTGGAAATCCTATCCATAAGCGCCTCTTACATCAGCACTGAACACCTTGCTGCGCAGACAATCCTGATGACTGTTTCTCTCGTTGCATGGCACATTCCCTTCTCAATCAGCGTGGCCGCTACGACGCGACTTGGTGTTTTAGTGGGCTCAGGAGTAACGAAAACGGCCCAGCGCGTCGTTGTTCTTTATGGAATGATATTCCTCTCTGTTGGTTTTCTCGACGCCCTGGTCATGTTTACACTACGCAGCCAACTGAGCAGAATTTTTACTGGAGATTCTGCGGTTGTGTCAATTGCGATTGATGCGATGACATTTGTTGCCATATTCCACGTCATAGACTCCCTGAATTGCGCCTGCAACGGTATCCTGCGAGGTATAGCTAAACAATCTGTTGCTGCCTGGGTATCGTTTGGAGTGAGCTATCTTGTATCAGTCCCACTTGCGCTATGGCTTGCCTTGGGTTCTCCGGATCTGAAGTTGAATGGCGAATGGGTAGGCCTCGGTGCTGGGATGCTACTGGGGTGCATCATTGAATGCGTTTACCTGAGGCGGTTAAATTGGAAGGAATGCATCGGCGATGCGAGAAGAAGGGAAAAGATGGATATGTGATTTGCATTTGAATTGTAGTTGGAAAATGACTTGGGACTCAAAAACGGCAATATTGATAGACTATTGTACTCTCATTGGGATTTTTCTTTGTCTAGACATGTTAGAATTAGAAGTAGGTGCTTATTATTCAGAGGCCTTTTGGGATGTAAAATAATATGGCCTTAGGAGGTACAGAGTGAACTATTGACGGAAGCTTACCCATGCATTCGATGAAGCAGATACCCGAGGCTGATTATGTAGCAAATTGAGTAATCTGCCACCTACACTCGCATTTCTTACATAAATTAGGAGCGACATAAGCGCCGTGGCATATTGAGACTAACAAGGTGGGCTCCAGAGGTGGCTACTTGCAAGGAATGATGCGATGAATATGATGCATGAATCATCTAAGGAGTAAAATGTCAAGAAATTTTAGAAAGGATCTGCGGAGCCCTACTGTAGCGCCGGAAGTCTCTGAATACTGCTCTCTTTTTCCTACAAGAGTTGTCATTGGATATGCAAATGTAGTTTAGTTCTTATCCACATTATTTATTAGGTGGGTTCAAACTCATGTATGGATGGGATACGCGGTGTTGACGATTTACATCCAATGGTGGAAATGTCCGAGCTCACAGCACTTTAAACCCTTCATGTCATGGAACATTCTCGGCCGCCATGATTAGGAACTAGCAAGGCGGACCTACCTCCGGCATGAAAGTAGAGATTCGGAGATGGCTCCGGCTTCACCAAGGAATAAGGCCTTGATCTTATCCCAGTTTGTGACGTGGAAAAAGAATGACTAGGTCATAATTCGGGTTTAGGATATCATTACATAGGGCTTGACGTCAAAACCTGGACGCTATGGCCATGACAGCTGAAATCATAAGTAATAGTAGAAGAGCTTTCCGTCTCTGATGGCATCTCTACAGATCGACATTGCTACATGTACAAGGCATTTAACTCATGTGATCTGCCGGACGTTTATTTCCTTCTACCCATCAACCTCCTTGAATTGAACGTCCACTCCAACATGGCCTGGAAAAAGCGGATTCTATCACTCTTAACCCCCAAACGTAAGCGCCCCTACAAATAATTAGAGGCACCATTCATCAATAAAGATGGTTATGTGGACTTTTGGCCTGAAGACACCGATGATCCAAGAAATTGGTCCCTAGCGAGAAAATGGTGTATCACCATCAGCGCCACATGTCCCACCACAAATAGCAACTTTGCCTCCAGTATTACATCAGGAATCTTAAAGTCCATCTCACATGGTTTTGGCGTTTCCGAGGTTGCCGCGAACCTGACAACGACTGTCTTCCTTTTAGGATTTGCCACCGGGCCCTTTGCTTTTGTACCTATTTCGGAGTTTTATAGTTGCAAATAAATTCTATATATTACTTTTGCTATATATATAGCTTTCAACCTCTTGTGTGCTTTCCTTCCCAACTTTAGTGGACTGTTAGTAGGGAGGTTTTTGGCTAAAACCTTCATCTTGCGTAAAGGACTGGCCCTAGGGCTACTCCTACTAGGCGTCGATAATGATATTCATTAACTTAAAGAGCTAGATTTCTACTTCCTCTTCACTGTCCCTTTTATCTCCTTTCTCTAGGGGCTCTTAGAATAGACTTTTACCTTAAGCGAGGTCTTCGCGGCTACTTCGCTTCCTTAGCTAGCCCGGGCAAAGCCCGAGCTCTTCATAGGGCATACTTTTTTAATACTCGGACGAATGCTAATGCGTACGACCACTGAACTTCCGAGGAGTTTGAAGTTGGGGATCCAAAGACGACGTTCTGGAAGCAGCCCATGTTTGAGTCTGTCCTCTGCTGGACTTGGGATGTAATCGGAGCTGTCAATTTTGCGCCCATTCAGGAGCACGCCATTGGTCGCTTTCAACGATGGAAGACCGCTGTAGCCAATGCCGATGTGGCCCTACAAGAAGCCTACCCAAATCTCAAGGCTGCCGCTGCAGCCCAGGGGGCGGTTGTGTTTTGGCCCCTATATCACCCAGAAGAAAACATGATTGCAATTCAGCTCGCATTCGCAAAGGCCAAAGGAAATGACCCTGTCGCCGCGAGAGAGTCCTTGGAGGCAGTAAAGAGGCGGCATTTCTTGGATTGTCTTTCTCCGAAGACTCTGTATGCTGATGCGCTTTTGGATCGTGTGAGTCTATTCTTAACTTTGTGGTTACCCAAGTCCTGAGCCGCCGGTGGCTCAGAGCGGGCCATCCCAAACTATCCCGTGGTGCCGGCAATCACACAGGGTTCCTAATGAGTCAAGTTTGGTCTCAGGAGATATTATATTTCGGTGTTTTGTTTTGATAATTTCCAATCCGCAAAAATGACACAGCAGGGCTTTAGGAACAGCGTTGCGCTGATGTGGTTGTGTAAAAAAGGAACAGTCTGCGTTACAGTTAAAACAACGTTTTATGGTCTATGCTTAATTACGGAAATAAATTTGTTTGTCTTGATCAAATACTCTGGCAACTTGTAGTGGTACTTGAGAGACGGTCTTTCATCCCTGTTGGGCAAAAGACATTGTGTATGCTACCAGCGCGTAGTGACATGGCTGCAACCTCAAAGTGTAATGTCGCGCAGAAGCATGAACTTAAGAAGAAGATGCATGTATTTTTCATATAGATGCTGCATAATTCTGATTGAAACTTGACGATTGTAGTGAGAATTAATTTCATGACATAAATACGTGATAAATTCTAAACACGCTTCTGTGGATTTGATAAGAAAACATTATCAGTGGCCTCTCCGTCTCCGTTGAATCGCATTCCCACAAGGGTTGAAGCCTCCTCTTCTACAGATTTGGGAACGATGAAGCCCTCTTGATCACAGGCCTGATCAAAGTGATCCCGCACAGTTTCAATGGTGTACTCTCCGTTCGGACAGTATGAGCCCTTTGTTTCCCCGAAAATCACGCGGCCCATGCTCCGGCCGTAAGATGTGATAAACTCTCCGTTTGTCTTGCAGTCTTCATGTACAAGCCAGGCGCAAACGGGAGAGGTATTTGCAGGTGGAAGCGTCTTGCTCATCCACTCCATGGTTGCCTCGTCACCATCCATCATCTGTCTTGCCATGGCTGTGGCGGCGAGTGGGCCGAAAAGATTGACCAAGATGCCATGTTCCGGCCCTTCAGCTGCTAATGACCTTCCAAGTCCAAATATTGCCCCCTTGGCAGTGACGTATGCGGAGTTGTCAGCCATGCCAAAAAGCGAGCTAGAAGATACAAGCAAAATGCGGCCGTATTTTTGCTTCTTCATATGAGGCCACACGAGCTGGGTCAAGAGCCAGCTACCCCAAACGTGCACCGCGAACATGCGGGAGAATTCGGCTTCTGTAAATTCGTCAAAGGATTTCTTTATTTCGATTCCGGCGTTGTTGATGAGAATGTCGATGCGACCAAACTTGCTGATGGCTGTGTCTACGAGAGCCTCCAAGACGGATCGTTCAGCAACGGAACCACTAACCGCGACGGCTGTACCGCCGGCCTTTTCGACGTCTGCCCTTGTTGCCTCAGCTATCTCGGGTTGGAGATCATTGATGATGACGGTGGCACCGCGACTTCCAAGCAGCAAAGCATGCTCTCGGCCCAGGCCGGCACCGGCTCCGGTGATAATGGCAACCTTGCCGTCGAAGCGAAGCTGCTTGGCCATCTTGTACTATGACTTGATGAGAGTGTCTTGTGGAGGGTAAATGTGTAAGTATGAGCAAGCTTCTGTGGGAGTCGTGGATAAGTAACAGAGTGTCTTGGAAGTGTCTTGGAAGTGTCTTGGAATTTCACTCGGAGGTGGCTTCAATGGTGCTTTTAAAGTCCCGACCAGAGTCGCCTTGTATAATTCGGAATGTGAGCAAAACCCGGAGCCCCGGAGGCCGGACTCTTCAGAATATGGACGCATTCCGACCAAGCGTGCTTAAATCAGAGAAAAATGGTAACGTAAGCAGTATAACGACTCGTGAATGAAGGATTCTCTTTTTAGGCTTCCTGAGAGTGGAGGCTAAATTTACTAACTAATGCACCCCGCAGCATGACGTCCCCTAACATGACGCCCCCTACCATGACAACCCCTCTCGGGCGTGGGTCGCGCGCGGGCCATGCGATGCGACCGCTTAACCGAGGAGTGAGATGCTGAGCCGACCAATCGCCCCACCCGGCATCTCAGCTGACCTAGCTATTAGAATAAAAAGGTTACAATTGCTAATTTTAACAATAATATTTTATTATTATTTTTTATTTATATTTAAGTAGGATATTATGAGATTAATAAAATATTAATATATATGTATATATATATATTTACTCTTAAAAAATAAAAAGAGATCTAATAGCTATAGTATTTATCCTTACTACTCCCCCCCCCCCTATATAGTATTATAGTATTATAGCATGAGTTAGTAAGCTGGGTGTCTATTAGTTAGCAGAGGTATATTTATTAGGCTTTTTTGCTATCCAAAAGTCATATAAATTGCATATAAATCTAAACAAAGAATATATTACTGTAAGGATTGTACAATTAGGGTGTATATAGATAGGTGGTTCCAATAATGTATATTAGATATAGACTTTTACTTAATAAGCACTTATTAAGCGCTTATTATAAGCTCCTTTATTTCCTTATCTTATTACTTATTAGAAATAATAGGTAAGGTTAGATAAGAAGTTTAGGCTCCTATCTTCTTATAATTATCCCCCTTCCTAGATATTTAGTCTCTAAGTATATATAGTATCTTTAGGTTTAATAGGCTTTATTATCTAATAGAACCTTTATATAAGTTTTATATTATATTATTATAATATATATATATTTACTAAATACCCTATTTATATTATATCCTATTATAATATAATTAGGATATATTTTGCTAAGTATTCTCTAAGTACTTATTATTCTTTCTTTAGATATTATATATAATAATATTCCTTATTTCCTATAATATTTATACTTTCTTATATTCTAGCTATTCTAATATATTATTTTTATTTTAATAATAAGTAGATAACTAGCTAATAAGATAGTAAGCTTTCTTGCTTTTATTATATTTTATAGAAATATAATAACCCTATCTTAACTTATATTACTAGTTCTTATAATAATTATTATATATACTATAAGATATCTAGCTAGTCCTATAATACTATAAGTAATCTTATTATACCTTATAAATATTCTATTAATATTCTAATTAGATTCCTAATAAGCTTATTACCTTTACTATCTAGTATTAGAATTTCCTAGCTAATAAGGATAATCTTACTTTTTTAACTAATTTATAATAATAGTATATTGCTTAGGTATTTAAGAAGACCTCTAATGCTTAGTATTAAATAAGGGATAGTATTAAGGCTTCTATAGGGGCTAGTAAGTACTTGCTAAATACCTTGCCTAGCTTTAGCTCTAGGAGGCTATTACTGCCTAGGAGCTTGCTATACTTAACTTCTAAGTTTATATATATATTCTATAAGTACTTTTATAGCTTTCTTACTATATATATTTTATAGGTTATTATTAATATTTTATAGTACTAACTTTTGAATATAGATACTAAGGACCTTTACTAATAGCTAGCTACTATTATCTTATTATATATATATAATAATATTTTTACTTATAATCTTTTAGCTATACTTAACCTTTTATAATATATAGCCTTTACTCCTATTTATAATATTAAGAAGGAGGGTACCCTTGCTAAATTTAAAGTAATCTAATCTACTAAAATACTTACTAAACTCTCTAAGTATAAGGATAATTCTACTCCCTTATATATTATTAGATATTCTAATTATCCTTCTTTAGGCTATAATATTACTTTTACTCCTAAAAAGTATTTAATATTTACTTATTCTCCTAGGTTTACTAAGAAATATTATATTAATCCCCTACCTATTAAATCTATCCTTAGTAATAAGGATAATAGCTAAGTAATAAGCAAAAGTTTATTAAATATAAAGCTAAAGCCTATCTATTTTCCTCCCCCTTTATCCTAGTAAAAATCATATTATAAACCTAATTAAAAGGCTCTTTATACTTATTATTTACTTATTATATTAGCTATTCTACTAATACCTATAACTCCTAGTATACCCTAAAAGTCCTAGGCCCTTATAGCTCCTAAGGTACCTATAAGCACTCCCTAGAAATATGGTTATAGTTATTTTCTAGGTAGTACTTAGAAGATTTATACTAAGCAAAAGTAATTAGCTATAATATATTTATTTATCTAGGGTTTAGATTATAATTACTAATTATATAATAATTATTTATCTTAGTTAATAGTTATTTAATAAAATTTTATTATTATAGTTATTTTAATATATATTTAGCTTATATTTTATAGTTTAGTTAATTATTTTAATTATCCTATTTCTTATATATATATTTTTATTATTTCTAATATCTAATAATAATATATTAGGTATTCTCTAAGTATTTACTAGGCTCCTAGGTATTATATTCTACTAGCTAGCCTACTTACTTTACTTAATAGAGTTTTTTATTGCCCTTATCTTTATATACTACTATATTTTCTACCTTTTATTTATCTTCCTCTTCCTTAAGCTCTAGTAATAGCAGCAGGTATTTACTAAGTGCTTTCTTAGGCTTTATCTAGGGCTCTAATAGTATAATTAAGAAGATATTATATATATATTTATATTACTCTAGGAGGTATACTTTGTATACTTAGGCCCTAATTTTATTGGCAATAGCTATCTTAATAAACCTAGGTACTAGCTTTTTATATTTAAAATAGAAGTTCCTAGTAAATAGTCTAATAACTTATTCCTATTAGTAGCTCTATAGGGTATAGTAATAGTTATAGTATTTTACTTAGCTCTTAATAGCTTACTACTAGTATTAGTATACCTCCTTATATACTTATTAGAGTATCTTTAGGTATTTAGTAACCCCTTGAACTTTAGTATATATATATTCTAAGATATAGTTTATTACTCTAGGATAATACCTATAAAGTACTTATATTAGGGATATACTAATAATATTATAGTAATTATTATTATATATAAATTATACTTCTAATAGTTATATTACTTAATAAGATAGTGCTTACTTAGTATATAATTATAAATATTATTTTAATATTTAGTTAGTTCTCTCTATTTACCTATTAATTTATAGGTAATAGGTAATAAATAGTTTATAGGTAATTACCTATTCTCTTATAAATTCTACCTAGAACTTACTAGTAAATAGTTTATCTTTATTATTTATAATACCCTTAGATATTCTAAATTTATATTTTATATATTTATATAGTAATTATATTATTTAGGCTATAATTAGTATCTTTTTTATAGATATAAAGGTAATATACTTTGTTATATAATAGACTATAACTAGGATTATATTATATTTCTCTTTATCTACTTTAGCACTATTTAGTAGCTCTATAATAAAATTGATACTAATTTCTTGGAATAGGTATAATAGTATAGGTAATAATTATAGCTTCCTATAGGGTTTATACCTTAGTATATATATACCTTGGCAAGGTTAGTAACTTTGGGTATATTCTTTTATATCTTAGGAAATTTAATTCCAATAGAATTTGCATATAATTAGTTTAAGGGTCTTAGTAGTCCCTATATAACCTACTCTTGGGTTATTATAATATTAGCAAAGGATCTTTAGCCTTATTACCTATTAGTTTAATATTACTAATCTCCCTTTATAGAAAAGGGTTCCTTAGTTATCTAAGTAATATTATACTATATACCTAGCTACTTTATAAGCCTTTTTTACTTATTATTAATACTATAGGTCTTTAGCTTATAATCCTTAAACTAAGTCTTTAAGCTTATAGGAAGGTTAAGAAAGAAATACTATTTTACTTTCTATTAATTCTTTAATAATTAGGCATAAGATATATTATTCTAATATAATAACCCTAGCTCTAGATAAGTCCTTATAGCTTTCTAGAGTAGCTATATCTTATTAAGTATTCTTTGGCTATTATATAGCTATATTTTTAGCTAATTAAGCTTTAGTAATAATTATAAAGATAAATATTAAGCTTTATTTTAAACTAGAGGGTCTTAATATCCTAAGCTAGTCTAAAGGTAAGGATTCCTCTAAGTATTTTTAGGTCTAGCTTATTAGGCTAGCTTTTACTGCCTATATATATACTTAGGCAGTCTTGCCTTTCCCTAGGCTATTAGTAATTATTTAGTATATACTTGGTAGGAGTGCCTATACTAATTATAGCTTTTATACTAAGGTAAGTAGAATGTTTTTATATAAGACTTTGCTTATTATATAGTCTAGTTTTTTAGATAGCTTATTAGTAGGGTTTATTTTGCTTAGTTTATATTTAATATTAAAATTAAAAGATACTAATTAGTATACCTAATAAGCAAGCCTTCTTTAAAGGTCCCTTATAAAGGCTATAATAATTCCTATTAGAGCTATATAGTCTATTAGTAGTATAAACTTATCTATTAATCCTAAGAGGTAGTAGCTCTAGTATTTTATGCTTTTAATAATAGCAAGGAGTTCTTGCTAGCCTATAGCTTAATATTGCTCGGTTTTTATAAGCTTCTATAACTAATAAGTAATTAGTTACTATTAGTCTTTATATAATTAGATTATAATCCTTAATATAGCTTTTACTAATATATTTATTTCTACTTATAATTTTAGCCTAGGATCCTAGTACTATAGGATAGTTACTAAGTAGAATACTTTCTTAAGCTAGTTAAATATATTAGCTGCCTCTATAGGCTATTTAAATACTCCTATTTTCCTATTACTCTAGCTACCTTTTAATAAGGCTATAATAGGTTCTATAATCTTAGAATAGTAACTAATAAACTTATAATAAAAGTTATAGAATCCTAGGAAGACTTATATATCTTAAAAGCTCTTAAGTAACTTCTATTCTATAATTACTTTAACCCTTTCTAGCTTTATTTAAATATCCTCTTAGATAATAATATAACCTAGGAATTCTACCTTTTATTAATAAAAATTATACTTAGATAGTTTAGTATATAATTATACTTTATATAATTATTATAAGATCTCTTAGATATCCTTTATATATTATTCCTTAGTTTAGGAGTAAATAATAATATTATCTAAGTATATAATATAGTAAGTATTTAATAAGCTAATTAATATTTAGTAAATATATACTTAGAAAGTAATTAAGGTATTAGTAAGTTTAAATAATATAATTATATACTTAAAGTAGCTATATTTAGTATAAAAAGTAATTTTCTAGTAATTATTAGATTTAATCTAGATCCTATGGTAAATATTCCTAAGGTTAATCTTAATAATCTATTTTATTTTTACTAATTAGTTTAGAAGGTCTTTAATAAATAGTAATAAATAATAATTCTTAATAATTATAATATTTAAGCCCTAGTAATCTATATAAAGTCTTAAGATATTTTTTTTTTTTAGTATAAATAGGACTAATACTTTAGCTTTACTTATAAAGGGCTTTATATAACTATTTATAGTATTCTTTATAATATACTCCTAGATTGCCTTTTACTATATCCTATTAATAGGATAGATAGGGCTATATAAGGGTTTTTTTCCCTTAACTAGGTTAATTATATATTCTATGCCCTCTAGGAGGGGTAGTTCTTTTGTAGCTATCTTATTAAAAGCAATAGCTATATCCTAGAGTTTAGAGGGTATAGTTACTACCTCCTAAGGTTCTTTTTCTCCTAGTTTAGCTATTAGCTACTTATCTAGCAATAGTATACTATAGATATATATTACTTATGCCTATCCCCTATTCTTTATTACCTCTCTTACAAAGGCTTCTAGTTCTATAATTAAGATTAGTATATAGCTCTAGGTATAGGTATAGGTATTAATTATTATCCCTTCTTTGCCTATAGAATTATTAGATAGTAGGAGGTTACTAGTGCCCTATAGTTAAGGTACCTTAGTAAATATTTACTAGATCTTCCTAGGGAATCCTTATAAGTATATTAAAAAGAAGGTTAGGTAATATATTTGCCTTAGTAGAAATTCCTTTCTATTAAATATAATTAGAATTAGTATCTTCTAATTATTAGCAGGTTATAATCTTAATTATTTTATTAGTCTAAAGCTAATAATATTAACTTAGATATAAGTATTTATATTTATTTATATAATATATTTATTATAGGCTTATAGTATAATTACCTATTCTTTTATAGTATCTCTAATAAGGACTATCTATAGATTTAGTATAAAGGGATTAAACTAGTCCCTTATACTTATTTATTTTCTAAGAAGTTTAAGTTCTTATTTTTAGCTTAAATAACTTAAATTTATATTAATTTTAAGTATTTTATATTCTTTCTTAATATAATATATTTACTTAAGTAATAATCTACTTAAAAATAATTATAATATTTAATAGAAATATTCCCTTAGTCCTAAAGGTATACTAGGAATATTTATACCTCTAATTTATATTCTATAGAGAGGGTATATCTTATATTTAATACTAAGATTAAGTAATTTATCTTAGATAGTAGTTTATCCCTAGGCCCCCTATAGGAGTTCCTTATATAGGTAGACTTCTGCTGTTCTTCTTAGTAAGACTTAAATCTAGGTCTCTTCTGGTATCTATTCTATAAGTATTTATTGCCCTATTTTATATATAGCTACTATCTTTCTATTTCTTAGGCTATATCTTTTACTTTAATTAGGCTAATCTTAAGTTAGTCTAAATTATTCTTTAGGTATCTATTTAAGCTAAAGTAATATTAATAGGCTAAGTTAGATTATATTTTAATTTTTTTAGTTCCTAAGGAGATATATATTACTATTTATATCTAAAAATAATCTATTAAGGTTTACTTTTTATACTATTAGAGACTTAATAGTTTATTTCTTAGATCTTATTCTTAGTAATTTATATTAATATACCTTCTATATATATAGTCTAATAAATCTTATTATTTTAGCCTAAGAATACTTTTTATATAATTATATTATTAGATTTAATTTATATAAAAGAGTTTAATTAATACTTACTTAATTTTCTACTTATTTATATAGCCTAATCTTAGTTAATTCCCTAACTTAATAGCTTATATTTAGTTATTAATCTTTATACTAATAATATCCTCTTTTAGGTAGCTATAGTTATAGATTAGAGGTTTATCCTAGTCCTTCCTTAAGTTTGCTAGGTATTTTGCAAGCTATTATATTATTTGTATCTAGCCCTATATTAATCAATCTAATAGTACTTTTAGTCTTATTTCTTTTATATTATCTCTTAGTATAGGGTATATAGGGCTCCCTTATAGCTTATAGCTATTACTATTCTTAGTATATACCCTAGAGTTAAGGGTCCTAATATAATATTATAGTTCTAAGGATTTCTCTAATATAAGGTTTTAATTTTACTAAGTAATCTCTAACTAATTATTTAATAGATAGTACTTATATGTATTTTTAGCTTTTATTGTAATTAGCCTATTAATAGTAGAGTAATTTTATTCCTTCTTATTAATAGGTAATTATTAGTATAGTATTATATTATTTATAGTTATATAATATATTAGGGAGTAATTGCCCCTATTAATATATTAGAATATAATATTATTTATTATATATATACTAATTATCTAGGTAGGTATAGAAGTAAAAGAATTATAAGGATTATATAATTAGGGTATATATAAATAGGTAGTTCTAATAATATATATTAGATATAGACTTTTATTTAATAAGTACTTATTGAGTGCTTATTGTAAGCTCCTTTATTTCCTTATCTTATTGCTTATTAGAAATAATGGGTAAGGTCAGATAAGAAGCTTGGGCTCCTATCTTCTTACAATTACACATGAATATCATGTGATTTCCCCGAGCTGTAATAGCTGTAGCAAGTAGGTTAAGTCAACTATTTAATTTGACCCGACTGCAATAGCTAGGTCAGGTCAAGCTGATAGCAAAAGCAAAGTAAACAAGTTGACAGCTGCGCCGCCGCGCCGCTGCTCTCCGTATCGCACAACTGCGGAAAGCAGCGGACGCGGCGGCGCGGCATAGCAGTAGCAGCAGTAGCAGCAGTAGCTCTTTTAACTTTCGTGCCTCAAGCGCCTTTTAAGCGGCGACTGCCGATGGGCTAACTGTGAGCGGTCGCCGCTCTTCTCTAGTTTATAATTACTTTTAAATTAATTTATATTGGCTAGGTTAGTTAATCTATGGAGTATTGATCAGCTGACCTGTGGGGCATAGATTGGCATAGCCCCGGTCAACGTGGGGTATACCGTATTGGTCGGGTCAGACCAGGGGGGGTAGGTCGGCTCTACTGTATACTCCTTAACCCAGTATACGTGCAAGAAGTCTTGATCAAGGAATATTTCGGATTCGACATTCAGCGGGGTGCTACGCTTTTCAGGGAGGCCATTATCTTTGGTAAATAATATCTCAAACCGCTTAGCAAACCTCCGCTTGCTCCGCTGCCACAGTGGAAAAATTAAATGAATAAAAAGGCTGAAGCGTATATCAAGGAGCGGATGAACGTCAAGCAAAATCCCAGGGCAATAATAGGTAGAATACGCCGTAAAATAATAATTTCAAATCCTGTCATAGTTGGTCATATTATCTATTCCGATTCACCAATGCCTTCTCCTCAATCTGCCATATTGCCCTCTTCAGCCTGGTGCCGAGCGCGGGTTGCGCGCGGGCCACGCCACGCGGGTTTGACGCATGCTGTTTACTGCATCAATGTTACTGGAAAACCCAACAATTTCAATCCGTTCTCAAGTACAGATTTTGTGTTTTTATACAGCAAGAGCTGTGCTTTCTTCTCTCCCGGACTGCTCTCTCCTTGCTCCTCGAAGCAATCTGCTGCTTCGTTCTCGCCCTCGCCCTCGCCCTCTTCATCATCTCCACCATCTTCTTCGCCTCCACCATCTTCTTCGCCCAGCAGATAAACGCAATCAACAATCTTGAAGAGAAAGCTTAGAAGGGTATGCGGTTCAAGCGACTTGTATGTCGCCGCGACCACATCTGGGAACTGAGCTAGATAACGTAGCAAATCTGCAGAGCTGTCATCTTTCAAGGCCTCATAATCCGGCTCTGCCTCACCGATGGAATCCGCCTGCAGCTCGGAAATGAGGTCAGTAAGCTTTGAGAGAGCCTTCTGCAGAAACATGCCGTTGTAGGAGCTGGATGCTATAGCCTTCTTTGACTCAAATGCATAGCCGTGCCCTCTCCTCCCAGACATGTCTTGTGTGAGCAATGCAGCAACCAGTTCGACGTCACTAAAGGGCTTATTCTCCTCATTGCTAGCCTCAGAATCATCTTGCTCCTCCTTCTGGGCCTCCACAACCTTGTTTGTTGTCTGGTCGAGTATTGCACCCAGCAAATCCCCCTTGAGCCCCTGCAAAGCTCCAAAGTTGACATGCTGAAGCTTATCTTTGAGGTCAGGGCGACCCATAAGCTCCACTGCAGTGAAGAGCTGTTGGAAATGATTGTCCTGCCTGGAAGAGACGACGTATATCATCTTGTCAAAATCATACTTGCGGGAACGGTCCACAACAGCCGCAATGTCACGGAGGAGATAACGGGTGACACCATCGCGACCTCGAGCGATCTGGGTGCCAAGTCCCTTCTTCGCGCCGTGCTTTAAAAAGTCAATGACCCATGACCCTTCGCTCTCTTCCATGACACCCTTCTCCTTGAGCATGTTCTCAACCTCAACAATTGTCTCGTGTTGAATCTGCGACTCTCCCGAGTAGTCGTCAAATTTGATACCAAGACGCGCGTACCCTTCGGTCAAGTCTTTGATAGTAATGTCTCGAAATTGTGTCCAGAGTGCAAGAGCATCAGGGTCATTATCTTCTAGTTTCTTGACAAAAGCATCTCGCTCAGCAAATATACCTTTGCCTTCGATCTCTGCAGTGTCTTCATTGTTCTGCTTGGCCTTGTCTCTTGCTTCCAGCTCTGCTTCAAACAATTTTGAGATTTGGCTGAATACTTCCAGCATGTGATGAATGCCTTCTGCCTCGAGCTTTTCCTTGGACCCAAACTTTTCAAATCCAGCAGCAAGCAACCCAACTTGTTTGCCCCAGTCACCGAGGTAGTTGATGCGGATTACTTCCCATCCCATGGATTTATATAGATTGGCGACAAATGCGCCCAGCAGCGTGCTTCGGAGGTGGTTTCCGTCAAAGTCTTTGGCGAGGTTGGGAGAGGAGAATTCCACAATGACCCTCTTTTTGCGCTGCTCTGGCGCTGCAACATCTTGCAGGCCCTGTGAAGCATCGTGCCCATAGTCTGAAGATTGGTCACTGATGTATGGGAGGAGGAGTCGAGGGAGAATCTCTGGCGAAAAAATCATCCGGATGTGGATGCCGTCCACCCAAGGTTGGAGGAAAAGTGGCGAAGCAGGAAACTATGGGACCAAGTTAGTACGGGTTCAAGCTCGGTAATGAGGTGTAGTTTGTCAAACCTGGTTGCATAGATCAAAGGCAAACTTTTTAAGAGCCTCGTTGTCATGGTTCTTCAATTTGAGACGGGGTAGGATAAGGGCTAGGTCTCCGAGGGACGGCTCGGTTGTGGTGCTAATCGCTTCTTGAATGGTAGCCGCATCACAATCTACCAAGGGAGATAGGATCTGGGTTAGATAAGATTTCCATATCGCTACGGGCTTCGTAAGCGCGGCATGTGATCCATATTCTGGCATCGGGTCCAAGGACAGCCCTTGGAGGAGAGTCTCAAGTCCCTTCGGGGTGCTGGTGAGGCACGTCATTTTGAAAGATTTCTAAGTGGTAAAGATGTGGTTGGGTGGTTCTTTGCGAAGATGCAATGCTTGAAGCTGCATATTTGCGAGCGGAGAGATCCTAGCTCGAAGATTCCCAGGATGCGGGGATGCACGGGTCTGTCAATTTCGGGCTTGGCCCAGAGCCTCATAGGCGTCAGGCCTAATGTTGGGCAGAGATTGGGCATAATAAGGAGGCTGCGAAGCGATTCGATAGGAGCGCAGATAAAGACTACACCCTGCTCATGCCGAAGCTCAAACGGTAATGGTAGTATCCAAGATAATCAGCCATGCAGCGCCTCCCAACACCCCGACCCAATAGGCGGATGCCACGACGGACGACAGCCTTGTTTTGCGCATGTCGCCCATGATTCATGCAGTCAATCGTATCACATCAGTGTGCGCAGCGAGAATAGGCACGTGAATTCGTCATGCATGGATCACGCGGATAATTATTTGGCATCGGTTGATGTATGCGTTGCAGCATTCCGACGAATATCTAGAAACCATCGGCTCTCGAGTCAAGATACCTCTCCTAATTATTTCGGAGGGACAGACGCTAATGGCTAGTCTTCAGAATTGGACAAGTATGCTTCCAGCGTCTTGCGTCTTTTCCCGAGATATCTATTTTTGTGCCAACTCTATTCTAGGGTATAGAAAATGACACATTAAGAAATATAAAGAGCATCATACAATACACACTGTTACTGGATCTCCATGAAACCATTTTGTGTCGGCCAAAAAAACGTACATGCAGTCGTCATGTTGAAATCCAATGCTAGAAGTTAACTAAACCAAAAATTGGAGAGCTTTAAAACAAGGGCCCAGAGGCAAAATGACTTCCTTCGGGCATTGGTTCTCTTGTTTGGAGGAGTCTGGTTATCGTTAGGCGTAGATACGAGTGGGTGATGGCGGCCCGGTGTCGCCAGATCTTGTGTCAAAACGGACTCTGCTTGGTTCTGTTCTTGGCGAAAGACTTGGTAGGGGCGGTGTTAAACTCGCATACTGATTATGCCAACTTCGTGCGAGTCCCTTGGCCGCCTCCAAAGCCCATGTTTTTAAATGCTTGCGACACCGAGTTTGCACGGGCTTGATGGCCAGTGCTGCGGCCCAGACCAGGAGGCTGATGAACAGGAATGGTAGGAAGCCAGAATTCCAAGGAATGACTTTTGCTTGCATTATAGCAGTCGCCAATGCTGGGGGTGAGATGAACTGAACCTGAATCGTTGTTAGGAGGTTTTGGTGTACGATACTCAAATCCTGTGGGCTTACGAGGTTGACGTTGACATATTGTAAAACAATGGCCTGATTGTTTTGGACTTGCAAATGTAATTCAAGCTTGTATAAGTTAGAGCTTGCAGAAGTGATAGTTTTGATTCTACGTACACTTCCCTTGAAATCTCCAATTCTCGATGCTAGGCGTTCAAGTCGCATTTGGATGTTTTGAAGGTCAATGAACCTTCGGTCTATGAAGTGAAGAAGGGACCTAAGTCGAGGGTTCCGATCAAATGGGGTATATAGCGAAGGGATGTCGTGTTGTTTAAATAAACACCAAGATCGATAAGAACTGTCAATCTTTTGCGTCAACTCCTCAAGTATCTGACCCAATTTTGTAATCCACAGTTTAGAGTTATCAATGGCTCTTGAACAATTCTCCGCGTTCGCCAAGGATAATGGACCGGCCTCCCATGGCGTATTATCCTTATCGATCTATGTAAATGTTTAGCACCTATTGCGAAAACTGGTATTGCGGCGACACAATAGTACTTGACAATGTTAAACGGCAGACACTCACGAATTGATTAGCACCCTCTTCAAAAAGATCCAGGTTATTGGTCCAGTGATCGATGACGTGTTGTGTGCGTTCATCCATAACATTGAAAAAGTATTCTCGTGGATCACACATTTCGAGGGTTTCTCTCCCGCTGATAGGCTCTCTGTAATACTTCTCCTCTTCTGCATCTTGTCCCAAACGTTCGTAAAATTTTGCAGACGTAATGTCCAAGAAATCATCCCCCTCGAAGAAATATGTGTCTGCCAACGCATAGGCAGTCCACACAACTTGGTTGAAGCCAGTGATGACACAAGACCATTGTGACTCGTAAAGACATTTGTTTAACCCATCCGGCTGAGAAGACGAGTTAACCATTGACAAAAAGTCAAGAGACCAGGATTGTCTCAGTGGTCGTTTATTTAGACCAAGTCTCGAGTCTCGAATCAAATCCTTTGAATCTTTGCATACATAATATGGAAGGTGGAATTCGAGAACAAAATTTGAAGTCTGTGGATGGTAGTGAGTAGAGCGCCTCTTTGTTAAGCTGAGACATTACCCACCGAAAAAGATGCAAAGATGGCAGACTCTGACTTCAGATATTTGTACAAAAACTCACGCAATACAGTTGCTTCGCTAATTGGGGCCGTGGCCAAGATTGGAGCTAGGCCTCGGACATCTGGATTCGGCAGGTAACTAATAGAAAATCAGCCATATTGAACGGAAACGCTGGGATCTAGCCGTACAGCCTTCGGATAGACTTTAGCACATCGGTGCTTTTCGCATTCTCTAAACAAATACGCTAATGAATAGTCAATTAGATTAACAACTTGATAGGAAAATGATGCAAGCAAGAATAGCACAAACCTTTTGTTTCAATGCAGCGTACAAGGACTTTTGCGTGTGCCATCTTCTTTCCCTTCCTTGTCCGGTATTTGGCCTGTCATCCAGCCAAGCTATCTCATCTGATGATGCATCGAAATGTCCAGATAAAAGTTGTTCCAAACTTTCGTTGTCACATATGGCCTCAATTCTTGAAAATAGGTATTGCGCTTTGGCTGATCCATCAGCGATGTGGAGAAAAAGCCCCAACGGGGTACCTTCCAAATCCTTTCCCCAATTGTCGATTGCTGACTGATTGATTGACTTGGCTACGGATGCAGCATGTAAGTCAAGCCGATCCCAGTCGAATGGGCTTTGATTCCAAATGGAGTTTCCTATTTGATCCATGGATTCTTCGTGGCCCTCATGCGGCCCAGAATCTTATTCTAATCACCAACTCGAGATGAATGAGCAAAGATACGTGGCGGTTGAAACTGAGGGGCGCTAATACCGGTAGTGTCATATGTGGGCGAGGTGGATATAAGGGGAAGGAATGCCGAAACGCCTCCTTCTCTGGAAGAAGGCCTCAGTGATATATCACACAGACCTCACGCTTCTATGTTATGGAGCATTTATTTTTGAGGCCAGCTGCTACGATCACCTCGCCACGGAGGTTGCCTTACGGAAGGAGTGTTGAGAAATGAGGGGCTGTGATGGGTTCAAACCGGCCTGCTGGTGATGGATGAGTCCACGTCGGGGTCTTGACGACGCTTGGTCGTTTGCCGGGGCGGCAATGGGTTGGTTTCACTGCGTGAGATATGCTCAAATCAAAACGGACAGGTGAATGAGGCACTCTCATGCACACTGTGCTCTATCTACTACAGCTTCACCCGGTTGGGTGTTTTGATGAGGCCTCAATGCAGTCGACAATGGGTGCCCGAAGCCAAAGGCGATAGCCGTCCATTCCAGGTGCGGCACAGGCGGCTGGGGCCATTTATATACAGGATGGTGGCCCAGCTGATGTTGGTGTCTGCAGCACAGGGACTGCCAGGTGGCAAGGCAACTAAAACAAAGCAATGCGTAGGCTGACAATGCAGTACTGATTGGACGGGTCATGGCCTCATGGCCTTCCGCGAGCGTGGAAGCGAGCTGGATGGGAACGCTTGTCGGGATGTAGCGGGGAAAAGTGCAAATACTGCTATGAGCACGACGAAGAAATGACGGATAGTTGTCGGGACGGACAAGTTTAATATTGCTTTTTACAAGTCTATTACGTCGGTAAAGATGGTTGTCATGTGCTCGGTCTTGTTGGATGGGTGGGTGATTGATTGTCATTATCGACTGCCAATCCCCATTTTCGTTTACATTTCCACTCTCTCCTTCCACTTCCCTTTTGCTCCTCCATAACTACATGGTGCATTGGTTCATCCATTCATCAATTCACTCAGTCTATTTGACCTTTCTTCATACACTTTTTGACGTCAAAGATGCAGATCCAACACGTGCAAGAGGGGCGCGTCTTTGCCTTTGCCTTTGCCTTTTCTCCAGTGGGCATCACTAGCCCGACAAAGGCCGAAGCGTCCTCGGCCGAGGCATTGACATGACCCACTGATGCCGCCGTACCACCAGGTTCGCCAGACGGAGGATTGCCTTGCGAATGATATTCGCGCCCGGAAATGACGTCTAGATTGGCTCCGTAGCCTCTGGGAATCGTACGCTCCTTTTCTTCCTCCTCCTCCTCCACCATTTTACCGGCCAAGACGTTCCCCAGACACAAACCTCCAACCTCCATCCACTCCGCTGCGTCCGCCGCTGCACGCCCCGCTCTGAGCTGCTACACCGCAACAGGGTTAGGGTTGTCTGGCATGGCTGGCCTCGTCCGGACGCGCTCAACAACACAGTAGGCGCATCTGGGAGTCCCGCATGCCTCGCATACGGCTACATTGACTGACATGACCCCGTACGCGCAAACGCAGCATGTCCACCTGGTCACCACTTTTCTTTTGGGGCCGAATTGCACTATACTGATGAGCGACAGCTACAAGTATCAGCAATTGTTCGCGCCCGGCCCGGCCGCTCCCCAGCCGCTCCCCAGCCGCTTCTCCTCCCCAACGCTTGGGGGCTCGACGTTGCAATGCGCCTCCCCGGCCGCTGAACATTGGCGTACCTTATACTTAGGGCACACAAGCCCTCATTGCAGTGTCGCTGCTCCCACGGCCTGGCGGCGTCAAGCGGCTCGTCGATTGCCGCGCGGAAGGCGTCATAAGCTGCCATTTCGTCTTCTCGGCTGATTTCCAGTAGCCAACTCGAATGGCAGGGGGTGGGTTAAGCGAAAGTACAATGCCAAGTTGGTTTATTACTACCCACGATATTGTATAAATACGATACCAGACCGCGGCCTAACCTCTAGTCGCCCGGCGCCCTATCCGCCACGAGCTGGCTGTAGGAGTGATGGTACGTACGGCACTTAGCCGCATATCTCTGCAGCTAAAACAAGAATTGGACTTGGCCTCGCAATTAAAGTCCCGCCCAAATCACTGCATATTCCATTTCAATTGCATTAAATCCCACTTTGCCCTGCTTTCAAACTCTTTGATTCCCATTTCCACACAAAGGCCGAGATACCATATGGTATTAACTGCCCGTCCATCCATCAGAACCTAACCCGCAGGCTTTTTGGGTCTGTCTCCCATACGAACCCATGGCGACGCCAAAATTAAAATGTGACACCAGGTGGTTACGCTGAAAAGTCAGCCGATGGCTTGCGTCATGCGCAACAACCACGGTCAAGAAGTGGTAGGTTTCACGCCTCTAGCGATGTGGGAGGACAGATGGGATCACCAGCATGATTTTTGCCACGCCGACGGCCGTACAAGGAAAGACAAATAATTCATCCCAGGGTTTTGGATTGCAAAATCCCAACCATGCTCGTGATTGTGGCGTGGCAGATCAACGACAGATCACGTTGGAGCCGCCCAAATGGCCCGTTGTAGGGTATAATGTAACAGAACATGGGTGGATTGCCTACCCGGGTCAGGACAGTAGCATCTAAATTATGAATGCAAAACAACTATGGGCAGCTTTCTGAAAATTCCGCAAGAATTGAAAAGAGTCACTTGTCCAACGCCCAACCAATCCCAGAGAAAGTATCGCGGCAAACTACTCGTTTTGATCCCAACATGTCAGTAAACACTCGGCGAGTAAATTGTGATTAGATCAACCCCCCGGTTATCGCCCACATTCGACAGATGCAACCTTGAATTGTACAATTTAAACCAGAATTTAAAACACAAGAAGAAAAAGATGATGCTGACATTTCTTCAACTTTCGAATATAACTTTCTGTACACATTTGTGAGACTTGTGGCCCCACTCGTTCGGTTCTGGGACAATGGATAGAAACGCACGAATCAAAGCTGCCGAGAATCATAGCTCTCCCATTAGGACTTGATAGCACCCTCTTCTGATTCGACCTGAATCTTAATTCTGGAACCATTTGCGGGAACTTCTACATGACAGCTCATCTTTGAGACAGTCGATCGTCCAGAAACCTTCACCGCATTTATTTATACAGGCGATGCCAAATTTAGGGTTCGCGTGTGCATCCTATATCGGAATACAAACAGAATGTCTTGATTTACTTGAAAATATCTGTTTAAATGTCATATTCTTGAAGGAATGGGGTTCGGATTAGCCATAGGACGAAGGTGGCTGGCTGGCATGAGTCTGTTCCTGGGCATCATTTATTGCTATTTGAAGGAGGAGGGTAGAAAATCGTCCAGTTTGGGTCATTCAAGATTTGGACCAGGAGTTCAAAAAATAGAATAGAAATCATTCTTCCGCAACCGACGGTATTTTAATCCACAAACCATGGCCCTGTAACCAGATTCCAAGACTAAGAATCTGGTGAACGCTACCTTGACCAATCGCCTCGACTAGTCCCATCAACCTCGGCTATTAACAAGTGCTCTGTCTCTGGAGTTCGACTTCCAGAAATGCGCGGAAATCGGACTTTAGGATTGATTCAGATGAACGGTATCCGTGGTCTTGCTCTCACCAGTAAGATTTCGAACGAGACTGACCACTCATTGGCTTGGGTAAATTTTGATGGGCTAGGCCACTGACAGCTTACAGGCTACAGGGCCAGCCAGGTGGACTAACAGGGGCCAACCAACCCCGCACAGTGTTTTGCACCGCTGATTCAGTGGTATTCTCAGCTAGGGAAGATGCAAGCGGCACTGAGTCAACTCACACTATGACAGGTGACACGGCCAGACTGGACGCAATTCAATGCTTTGCGATTCAACAATGGCGACCAGTCAGTTGTTAAATCTTTCGTCGTTGCCCTTGGCCATCTTCAACTAACCAAACAGGCGACCCTGGAGATTATATGTATAACCTGGCTACTCATGGCCCTGTAGACGTTATTACTGGAGACTATTCTACAAGGGAGGATTCCAATCCGAGGCACTGATCAATGGAAATGGGTGTGCAATCTCCAAAAAGTATGATCTTCAAGAGGCCCAGATCCTAGATGAACTGAAGGAATGGGGGATCTTGGAAAGATTTGATGTGCTCGACTTCCAGAGAATCGGGGTCCCGGAAAAGAACGCCAGCTCCCAATGTGCCTCAACCTCCTACTTGCGCATCTTTGCTCAAGCCAAGAGGCCTGATATCATTGGATGGCTTCTCCAAGCATGGATGTATAATGAAATGGCTCATTTTGTAGGCGAGAATCCGATTTTATTCTGCAATTTAGTTCTTTATTTTCTCCATGTTAACAGCAATAGGGATGCACTGTTCGCTGGACATGCGCACCGCCATACCAAAGCCCTGCGATTGATGCACCACTGGGTAACATCGCTCTTGTCCGCTCTGGTGACAAAGGCGCGAATGTCGATATTGGCATTTTTGTCCACTCGAGAGAGGAATGGGGTTGGTTGAGGAGCTTCTTGACAAGCACGAAGATGCCGAAGTTGATGGGTTCCGATTGGAAGGACAGTTGCTTGATTGAAAGGGTAGAAATGCCCAACTTAAAGGCTGTTCATTTCGTAATCTACGGCCCCCTAGAAAAGGGAGTTAGCAGCAGTAGGTTGTCGGATGCATTGGGCAAGGGATTTGCTGAATTCATTCGGGATGCTCATGTTCCCATCCCTAAAATATTCCTGAACTTGGCCTAGATTTGATATCTCGAATTTGATAAGCCGCAAGCAATAGGAGAAAAGGACAGAAATAACCCAATTGTATGAATTTCTTCTTCAGTGAATGCTGACTTTGTAATAAAATGACGATCTTCATTTATTTTCTCTGCATACAGACCAATAACGGGCTGTAGGGCTGGTTTACGTATGCCTCGTGTATTTTAACCTTGTTCATGCATGGCACAGCCTTGTTATGGGTCCATCCGCGGCGTCTTCGGTCGGCATTCAGCTAGTGCCTCTTTCGGTACGGGGTCCCCAAATTTCCATCGGTCCGCTGACGGACACAGTCGCAGGTAAGTTATAAAATACCACACCCGCTTGGCCGTGCGGCTGTGAGGGATTGACAAACGTTACTACCGGGCTTCGGACAACTACATCGGAGTCTCCAACCTCCGCCGATGACACACAACTACACAAGACAAAGGCGGCGGGTGGAAATCCCAAGTCAAGATGGATTGAAAGAGCAAGATGCCATTTGTTAGTTTTATTGTTAGAATGTCGTTTTCTGCTGCCACCGCGTCGTGGCACCAACGACGCCTGGCGCGAGCAGGGACCGAAAATAATACGCAAATTGAGTGCACCCTGGTCTTGAACGCGCCCCAACAAACGTAGGGCTGATTTTGTGATATTTGGAAATGTACCGACGTACTAGGCAATTGATTGGTTTCTAGAATGGTCTTTTGACATTCGGGGTTCTCCTACAAATTGGAGCCACGAAAGACGGGGCCGGGTTTCTCGGGAGTGTAAATGCCCGAAACCCCGGGTCGATCATTATCGGCCCTGAAATAAGGTGCGGCAACTTGTAGGGCCCGCGAAAAAGTGACGTTTTACAGCGGAAGTAACGCGGAATGGGAAGAGGCAACCCACCAAGTCCGCTCCATTCAACATCAATGCCTTCACTCGCCCCTGATCATCTAGTGATAGAAGCAATGAAATTGCCTCCCCAAACGCCTTGTATTTTTCTTCTTGGTTGTGGTCTTTTTCGACGCAGTCTCTTGGAATGATGAACACATTTTTCGTTGCACAGGATAATGCTCAATTCTCCCCTACCTCAGAGTATAATTCCCAACCCGATGACCCACATGGCATTCTCGAGTCGTTACGGCGCAAGCGTGAGCGCGACAGACATAGTCAGCGCAGGAAGCGACAACGAGAACGAGATTACATCAATGAATTAGAAAGAGAGGTTCGACTCCTTAAACAAAAACTTGAGGCATCCAAATGCACCTGCGGTGGTATTCAAGATGCCCAATTCCCCATAGAACAAAGCAGTCTCAGCGATACAGAAACTGCAACCCGAGCCATGAGCTCTGATGCTTCCCCCTCCGGTAAGGTGACTACAACTGAGAAAAGTGGGCAAAGGTCTTCATATCAGTACCCGACCAGAACGAGAAAAAATTATTACAACCTTCCACAAAACCTCCCGGTCTCATCAGATGCCATGGAGAAGGTAATGGCGAATCCGCCGTGGCTTCGAATCCCGCCTACTACTACCAAAGTACACGACTACGATGGGAACGTGATACTAGGCGCTGATCAAGTTACACCGCTCATTGAAGAGTTGCGCGCAGATTCAAAGATGATTGAACGATGTCCCATAGTGCCGCGGGTCATAGACATCATGTTTGGTGGTTCCAATAACCCTCTGGCGAATTTTGTTGTCTCAGAGTTCAGACCCGTTCCAATGTTAGCTCCCGAAAAGTTTGCTTTTACTTGGCTCACGTATCTCTATTTACTGGTCCGTCGTCACCAATCCACATGACCCAGAGAAGGCCTTGTTTCCACTAACATTTATTCCAGTGGCTCACGTGGCCAACACAAGAGCATTTCGAGGCCCTTCCAGAACACCTTCGACCAACCCCCACCCAACTCATGTGGGAGCATCCGCTGTGGTATGACTTTTTCATGTGGCCCGAGATACGAGACAACTTGATCCGGTGTGGGGAAAAGTACGATCTGATAGAGGTCTTTGGACTTATTGGGTGCACTGGGCGCATTCTCGGTGGGTTCAACCGTCCGTTCATCACCCGAGAAAACGACGGCGATCCTCAAGTTAGGGACGACTTTTATCAAAGTTTTTTGAAGAGAAGCTCATGGGGAATCCTCCAAAAGTTTTGGGTTGATTATCCGGAACTGGTTGAAGGCATGGACCAAAGTGAAATGATTACGGAAGAAGATTTGATCCTCCTGCGAGGCGATGTCAGCCCCTTTATCCAATAATTCAAAGTTAAGTCAAGTAAAATTAGGCACTGAGATGGCCTCGGCGATAGATGATAGCAGTTCGAAATTGCAAATCCGATTTCACCACCCCTCTGACCATAAATATCCAGTCATTGCCATAGTAGTACACGTCGTTGAACTAGTCACTAGTTCTGCCAAGTTCTGCCTAACAACAGGCATTTCTGCGGCGTGGTTGCGCGATACTGCAGCAACAGGGCTTTATGCCATCTCCAATAACCTTCTGAACGGTTGGTCGCTGCCAACCGATTTCACGAAAACATCAATTCACCTGCTTGCATCGCCAACATCTACTAAAATGATGTACAACGGATCCACATAACAATCAATCAAGTGTTCAGATTTAAATGGGTCTGCCAGTCAAATCACTTATTAATTAATCGCCATCTTGAACTATTGTGATGGCGATGCTTCGGGGTGTGACTCATTGTGGCTGGGGAAGGCCCAGTGCGCCACAGCAGCGCAGGTGGCGCCAGTGAACCAGGCCAAACTTTTAACAGTTACCCATAAATCGCCCAACTGCCTCATTTTCGCTGGCTTCTTTCTTCCTTTACTCACTTGACCTTCTTTACAGGGCTCAATCGGGACTGACGAGGGGTGATGGGAACGGACTGGCTCAAGTTGAACTATTCAATACGCAGAAATGGCGAGACCAACCTTTGCAGTCCCGCTTCCCCAATCATCACGATCCGAGGTGCTAGAATGGCGATTCCCAAAGCCCTATTCTCACTTTGTACTTACAGGGAAATCACGCGCAGCCTGGCACACTTCATTTATCATTCCGCAACTTAATCTTCTACTTGATGCCGGGCTCTGTGTCAATAATTCACGGCCGAAGCACATCTTTCTCACACACGGACACAATGATCACACTCTTCTTTCGCCAGCCTTTGTTAAACGCGAAGACCCGCCCGATATTTTCTGTCCGGCCGAAATGAGAAAGGTTTTTGATGATTTCATCCTCGCCAACACTATGCTGAACCTCGGTGGGCTTATAGGGCCCGATGACACTGCGCAAGCTGGTACCGAATTGAATGGCTCCCGACCGGATAATACCAAACAACCGGGCGAACGCCCCAAAAGCAAATGTCACAGCACGCATATCACGCATCCTGTCAGACACGGCGACGTTTTTCCTCTCAGGAGGATCAAAGACATGACCGCGACGGCCTTTGATTGCCACCACTCTGTGCCGTGTGTCGGTTACTTCTTTAGCATCACGTCAAATCGCCTAAAACCCGAATACACTTCTCTTTCTGGTCTTGAACTCAAAGCACTTCGCCAGTCTGGTGCACAAATCACCAACCATCATTCTACACCCGTGTTTGCGTTTTTGGGAGACACTACCGCTGAAACACTGGCGGCGGAACCTGAATGGCTACAGAACGGCATCTCGGTCGTCATTACCGAATGCAGCTTTCTCTATGAAGAGCATAGGGCCCAAGCAGATCGAACAAGGCACACAATATGGGCCGACTTGGAAAAGGTGGTTCGAAAATGGCCAAGCACAACATTTGTGCTTATGCATTTTAGTCTTCGATATACCGATGAAGACGTGAAATGTTTCTTTCTAGACATGGAGAACCCGCCGAATAATATTGTCATTTGGGTGGATGGAGAAGATGCATAGGGCTGAATTGGTGGCTCTCTGATCCGAACTGAACTGTTTTTCTTAGATAGCTGAGAGATGCATACGATGCCGATATGCAACAGGGGTGATAGAGTAGGTAATAGAGCAATAACAGATTCGGCTGCTGCCTAGTAGTTCAACTTCTGAACCTATCAACCCGCAAAGAATCACCAAGGGACTTAGAGATGCACCAAATCATGTAGTTTAACTTTACCAATAATTCTCACCACGGGCTTATTCCCTTACATCACATACAAATTGTTTCACGCGGAACATCACATGACAGCAATCCATGCAATGATAAAACGATGATACTCCACACAAGTGTGTATGGGTGCTAGGTATCGGTGAATTGTGCCATGCCATTCATAAGCACTAAAAGTGCAGTCTCATCGTTGTCAATGCGGTCACAACAATGGCCCCTTTACTTGATGGTTATGACCGCCTCAATTCTCGCGGGCCAGGGTAGTTTTCGGGAGAGCCAGCCCCGGGATCATGCTCCTTCGCTCTAGTTCGTCTTGTTTGCCCCTTTCCGCCATGGGGCTACGCTCCATAGTCTCGCTAATTGTTGTGTCGGAACGTTGCATCTTGTATCTGTCCGTGGTGGAGTAAGGAATTCCAATTTGCCAAGACGCTAGCCGCTTCAAGTTTTGTAGAATCTTAGCGTACGATGTTAGGTAGCAAATCCAAGTCTGACTGGACATCTATAAAATTTTGCATCTAATTTCTGAGTTGGTCAATTGATATTTAGCCTTGTAAATCCTACCCGATCGATGGATATGAGGCGCCTGGTATTAGCATGCAGCATCTCGAATGAAGAGAATAATACCTGTACTCCGTCTATGTGGACCAAATAGGTTAGTCACTGCATGGGCCACAATAACGGACCTGGTTTACGGACCTGGTATAAAATCGTCTTATCGTGGGGCGCTGCGAAGTCAGGGTCCTCCCTAGTGTAGCAGTGTAGCAACAGGGAGAGAGTACTACCGGTGGACAAACACAAACATGGGCTACCCATCCCTTTCTTTTCATTTGGTTCAGCAATACCTCCTCTGACCGATGGCATCTTTTTTTGGAAGTATCCGTACTTGCACTCCTTGACAGAAAAGACAACCCGAAAACAACATGGCACTTCGAATGGACCCCGAATTGGCGGCAGCCATGGCAGCCTTTGGCGACGCCCCGGCTCCCGTCTTCGCAGATGCTCAATCCCTCCGTGCTGGGAATAACGCTGCGGCAGAGATCACATTTCAGAAGATTGCATTCCCAGAGGGTATTGAGGAGAGTACACATTCCGCTACTTCTATTGACGGGTCGCCCATTACGATCCGTCGATTCTTGCCACAAAGCGTGAAGGATAGTGCCGGGCCTCATCGGGCTGTCATATACGCATTTGGTGGCGGGTTTGTCTCAGGAGCAGTTTCACAGTTCCGTTCCGTCATCGGCAGAGCCGCTGTGGGAAGCTCCACGCAATACTTTGGTGCAGAATACCGCATCGCACCTGAGAATCCGTTCCCTGCGGGGGTGGAGGACTTTTATTCTACAATTACCTGGTTGCAGGCTCATGCAGATGAGTTCAATGTTGATCCCGCACGCATCATTGTGCATGGGCAAAGTGCAGGCGCCGGTGTTGTTGCAGGCGCAGCACTGATGGCAAGGGATAAGGGACTGAACCCCCCAATTGCTGGTCAGGTTCTCAAGTATCCGATGATCGACGACCGCACCAGCCTTGATGAGGATTCGAGTTTGTGGAAGTTTCTCTTTTGGAGTGTGGCTTCCAATGACATCGGGTGGAAGGCCTATCTGGGTGGCAAAGACAAGTGTGAGTTTGTCACCGGCGCACGATTGCTTCGTGTTTGTTTACTGACATGTACCAGCTGGGAGAATTGGCGAAGATATCTCGGAATATGCAGCGCCCGCTAGAGCCAGAGACGTTGGCGGGCTACCAAGAACTTTTATTGAAGTCGGTGGCCTCGACTTGTTTAGAGATGAGGCCATTAATTATGCCGCTAGATTGGTTGACGCCAATGTCGACACTGAGTTTCATCTTTATCCCGGATTGGCGCACGGTTATGATGGATTGGCACCAAACATTAAGGCAGCACAGGATGCGGAGGTGAACATTGCAAAATTCGTGTCAAGTTTTTAGCAACCTTGCCAATAGGGATGTGGGCGAGTGGCGATCCATTTTTAAAATAGAGACTGAGAACTCCATCTTTCAGGTTCAATTTCGCCTGTAGCGTGTTGAGCCTACTATAAAAGAGTGCGTCTACTATGTCAAGCAATTTACCATGCTCTAGAGCCTTTGCTCTATTAAAAGATGTCACAAACTAAATACCGCTACCACTAGTGATATTGGTAGATATACGCTATGCGACAAAATCCCTGTCAAGACCCGGCCTTTTCTTCTTCTTTTTTTTTTTTTTAAAAGAAATAAATTTGTATTATGCTTACAGCTGAAGAATCCCTATATCCAGCGACGCTGAACTTATTTTGTTGCCTTGGTAGTGTATGAAATAGAAAATTCCTGTGTCCTTTGAATAGACCCCTGAGGCTTGTTGAGAATGCTCTTATCACTCCCAGTGTCTAGGTCACACCGATTCTGAGATTCCGAGTCATCTCTAATTCTCCTTTCGGTCCCTTGTACCACGGTATCTAACTGGTACGCGTCTCTTTCTCTAAATCTTCCGGTTCGGCTGCCATGCTGCGCATAACCAGGCTTATCTGAGCTATGCTCGACATAGCCATGGAATACGCGCCTAAATAATGGTCGAAGGGAAGGTATCGTGACGCAGAGTATCGTGAGGAATGTTTCGCTGGATGTCCACATGACAGGCTCGGCCGTGGCATCTGCAATTATAAAATTAGTCCGGGGCTGAAGCAATGGTGTAATTTTCATGATGGGGAAATAACATACAGAGAAGATCTGGATCATTCAGTTTGTCCAGACCAACTGTTCGCACGATTCCGCATACTCCAGCGCTTAATGAGGTTAGCGATTGCATGCAATTGCAGTATAAACGGACGTACAAGGCACCTAAGCTGAGGGAGAAGCAAATCGATAGCCTTTCCTTCTTTGACATATTGAGTGGCCAGAGGCAGTACCAAGGAAACAGAGCCAAGGAAAAATCCATCGCCACAGACCAGGCTATGAAATGGTCAGGATTCTACTCCAAGCAATTGGGGCAATGTGTACATACCGCATACAACCACTGCCAGAGTTGTCAGTTTTATAGGGGAACTCTCTACTGTTACTCGATCGTCCCAGAGGGATTGAACAGGTGTACGTTGTGTAAACACAGCGATGGCCAAAATAAGACTCAAAATACTGTATGAGATGAGCCAGAACCACACAAAAATCCTGTGCCTTGATCAAATGTCAGTCCTAGCCAATGGTGATTGCTAGTACCACTCACCATGTGTCGATGACAAGACGCAAAAGGAATAGACAGACAGCAGCCTTACTGAGCCCCATAGATAAGGCTGCAATGCATTGTGCGATCAAGAACTCAAAGATGGCTTGTCTTTTGCTAGAATCGTCGAGGTTGTCGAGGTGCTCACCAAAGCCAGTCAAGCAGGCGATAACGTAGAGTATGGTGTAAGTCAAGACAAAAATCTAAAGACACCTTTTGTAAGTTCATCCGTGTGCGCAGCAGAGACCAAAGACGAGGAAAAGTTCATACTGACCCAGGTCAACGCGAGAAAGTAGTCATCTGGCCCAAGTGACCCTTTGATGACACGCCGAGTATACCATCGCAAGCCTATGAATATTCCACTGACGCCCGTCTCGCCCACGAGCACCGCGATGACAGCCGGGCCACGGCCCCCCAAGTTAGTCATTGCACCAAACACATATGAACGCACTGAAGTGGCGAAGCAATGATTATTGTTAGAACCACACAGACTTAAGTAGGAGGGACCCATGTAGGCGACAACCAGCCACCACCCCTGGCAAAAATCCTCCTGGCGCTGGCGGGGACGGGAGTATCATCCCGTGGCGTACCATCCCGTAGCGTAGGAGCGCTAGCGCCAAACAACATCCGATGATGTGGAGAACAGGAGAAAGCATAAAATTCAGGGGAGGCCCTTATTGGTGAAAATATCCTTGACAACTGTACCGAGCCGAGAGGTTGCCAGCCATGGATTCGGCGAAGTCACGTATTCCTGGGTAAACAGAGCACTGTCCTTCGTTAAGCGGATGTAGGAGCTACTCCCCTTGATGATATCTACCTAACATAATCACTGTCAACTAGGCTGTATGTGTAAAGAGCTTCAAGTAGCCCCGTTCGTTTGGCTACATGACAGACAAGCTATGGGGCAATCCAGGTAGTTGGATACGCCAGCACGAACCAATCAGCCTCTGGTCGTGCGCTGGACTTGTGATCAACCCGAGTGGGTAAGGCTTCAGAGAAAATGACCCTTGTCTTGGAGAATGTACATATACCACTACGGCGGTTCAAACCTTGGAGCGGCATTACAAGCACAAGGCCACTCACATCCAGTCTGTCGGGGATTTAATGTTCCCTACTTCACTCCTTGCACTCTCTACATCAATTTCGCATTTCATTTTGATTCATTTGATCTTGTATAATCACATAAAACGACTACTCCATCTATTACACTTCGTTTTCAGATCTTCTTACTAAATTGCTGGTCAGGATGGGAGGATGAGCAAACGCGGGATACTCATGTCAGAGGATGTACGGAAGATTTACAAAATCCAGGGAAAGTATATCGAGATGGATTTGACACAGGCAAAGAAGCACTAAAAATGTTAAGAAGAAGCCCGATGCGCAACATTGACGAAGCCAAACGGGAGGATATGTGAGCTAGCCTTTTCAATGATTTTGAGCTACCCGAGTCACCATTTATCGAAGCAAGAATGACGAAGCCCGCAAATATCCTTTGTCGCAAAACGAAACGAGCTATTCCAGAGTCGCTAGCTTCAGAATTGAGAGGGCATCAAATGGAGTTAGTAATTGAATTGGTAACCTCGATTGTCGACAAGGTACTGCTGGTTGCCTACGACACATCGCCAAATCAGCGGCGGACTGTGACCTTCAGGGCATGATGGGTAGTTAGTGGATAGCGCCAAAGTTGTTCCCTGCAGCGATGTCCACAGGCACACTTGGGGGGTCAAGTCCAACAGTGTCGTTTCTCAGTTAGACGGTTTGTTGGAACAGGTTGGTCCAAAAATCGCATCGATTGGCTGGCTGTACGGCTCGCGATAGGAATTGAGACACTGGACTGGGGCAAAAAGGCACGAGCTCCAGTGCCGCCAGAATTTTCACACCGTGTAACTGGTCCGGCATCGTTAAAGTGACCGCTGTAACGCCCACAGCTGAATAGGTAGCGAGAGCACGCCCTGTAGGGCCCGCTGTGCGTTTTGGAGACGTGTGGTGTATGTAGGCAGCGCTCAGCACCTTGTCGACAATCAACAATACGTCCAGTTGCTTGCCAGTTTTTTCAGCGCATCTTTCGTCGCGCCAAACTTGTCGTGATCGAGTATGCCTGGCCCCGGCGTGCAGTGGCACCGATCAAGGTGTTGTAGCACGTCTATGAACCTGGTGAGTCTGTATTTGGAGCAACGAAAGTGTTCGAATTGATCAATATTGTAGAATGGACAAGCCCAACAAAGGCTGTTGTTTGGTGTGCCTCCCATGTTAGATGTGAGGATTCGAAAAGCGGTGGAATCGTGACATATCTCCAACCCTTCGCTTTCCGAGGTGATGGGGATCCAACTAAGTATGGTATGACAAGTGCAAAGGTGCGTGTAAAGGTGAGGGGGTGTGTGAAGCCCAAGGCGCGAGTGTGGAGTTGAAATGGGAACATTCTAGGGCACTCCCGGGGCAGCAAGGGGAAAGATATGTGAGGTAATGGTGAAGGAAAGGGATGGACCTTGGGGGCCTGTTGCCGGCACAGACGGCGTAAGACCAAGGAGCGAGTAGGGGACCGGGGGACGCAGCGTCGCCACACACATCGTCCCTGACCCTGTCTCGTCTCATCCCTCCTGTATGAAAGCCTTCTTGGCTCACAAGCCAGTTGGTCGTAAACAGTCAGACAGGTTTTCGTGACTTGCGGTCCACCCTCTCCATCACGTAGCATGCAGCATAGTCGATCGCGCTCAAGTATCATTGGCGCTTAAGGCAACTCGGCATCAAAACTGTCGTTTGGTTGAGCATATCACGTGAACCCATTCGCCAAAGCCACGGAAGGTTGTGTCCTCTTCAATTACTTCATGCCTTTACATCCTTGTCTTCACGCAATCATCTAAGTCTCAACGCTAATCATCAAAGCCCACGTGACCGGCGGCCTACCTAGGCACATGGACTCATGTAGAAATCTCGGCCCATGCGCCGATATCATGGAGCCAGCTCTAGTTTTTGACAGATCATCCAAAATCGATCATTGTTGTACAGCTATACTCTACGTATTTTATCATATCATCAAGAACACCCATTTGCCTCGTTGAGAAGCTAGCTACGATTGGGAGTGGTTATCAGATTATGTCAGCTGTGGTTGAACGAAATGATGTGTTGGGATTGATGAAGCCGTTTTTTTCTTGGAGAAGAGTCCTGTAGACCTTACATCATTATTTTGACGGCTCCCAGTATTGTAAACTTGAGCATTTTCCAGAGTAAACGCATTTGTCTTGTATGCATGACCATCAGATGTAGATGATTGGATCCGAAAGTACCGGGTAGCCAAGGCGGCAGCGGACATGTCCGCCCGCCCGCATCTCCACCAACCCACCCCAACCACCGAAAAACCCGATAGTGGAGTTGGCGATCACGTGATGGCGTGTTCCGAATCACTTATCAGAGCGCGAAAATTTCTTTCATTCTCTCCCTCCTTCTTAACATGACACGGATTTGTGCTTTGCGATCCCCTGCTTAATTGTCAGGGTCGATTGCCTTGCAGCTCGATAACTCCATGGAGCCATCAACTTGCTATGGTGTAAATCATCCTATCGACAGGTCCTAGAATAACGGGTTCTTTAGCTGCCTCATTCGCCGTCGCAAGATGGCTTGAGTGTCCGTGGCTGGAGAAACCAAAGACGCTATATTCCACCCCCCTTTTCCGAGGCCGTTGGTCAGTGAGGTTGGGGAAAACCATGGCTGTTCCTACATATTTTCGTCGCGTAAAATTTTTTGCATGTTGGGGTAGCGCAACCTGTGGTATCTTGCTTGCCCCTGGCAACATTGGATGGGTTGGGTGTCAAGGCTCTACCATTAATCCCGTGATCTGATTGAGGAGGGGGGAGGATTATCCCATGGGCAAACACATCAAGGTCCCACGGAGTCGATCAATCGCCGTGCTTATTCAGTAGTGTTTCTGCGCGAGCCATTGAGATGCTCGGCTGGTTTAACAGGGTTCGACTGCAACCGCCGACACATGTTCCAAGCAGCGCCATATGATCTTGGCATAAAAGGGCCAACGTAATCCCAATCTTCTCGGCCACACTATTTACCCAACCATGATAACTACATGCTCCTCACACTCCAGAAGACTTTGGTATTCCTCTGTGCGTAAATTAGCACCTGGCGCTTGGGCTAACGCATGGGTCTGATCTCGCCCAACACTTAACTACCTGCAACCTTCCACCACTTACCCAGCATGCCAAGGACATCCTTGATCGCTGCGAGTCTTGAGCTATCCTCCTCCGTGCCCGTATCATTTGACATCCACACGTAGTTTACACTGGTCTGGTAGAGGCAGTTGCACACGAACGGCGTCATTTTTAGCATCCCTCCCATTTCTGCGATGGCCTTTGTGCTCTGCGAAAACCGAAACACCTTGTAACATATCTACCTCCTTGATGTCAGCAATTGCAATTCTATGCATCTCCATGTATGATTGGCTGCTGATTTGACTGGCTACTGCAGACTCGGGACAGCTATGCGGCTCGTAGGGGTTGAGCAACCCACTAAAGCAAATTGCTATGGCAGTAAAAAGTGGGCGGTCGAGAATTTCAGTTACCTATAGGCAAAAAGACCTAGACAGAATTGAAATATATGTATGTTCACATCAAAGGTTAGCGAGGATGCGTCGAGAGATTGACTGAATTCGTGCTGTATTTCCCCATCAGGCATGTAAAGCAACCCTCTTTGATGGAAGGCATCAAAGTCGAGAAAGAACCAAGAAACAAGATTCTCCCGAACGGGCGCAGAGAGTCTCGGAGTAGACGAAGGCGCAGGGCTGGGTGGTGGTCCAATATCTTGCTGGGAAGTGATGGAGCTGAAGGGGCTTTGGTTTCCTGTGGCAGCTCGTTCTTGGGTGGCCAGGGACACTGGCTGCCGGCCGCCTAAGAGGTAATGGCATTGTTTCCCATTCTTCTGACAAAGCGCACAGGCGGGAAGCCCCCTTGAGCATTTCCTCTTTTTCCTACGGCACAGCGGGAGGCTTGCGGACGGTCTGCGGGTGAGCCGGACTTTCCGAGACCGAGTCTAGCGCCTTGTGAATCCACCCAGTCACGACGCGTGCACTGAGCCACAGCGCTCGCCCTGCTGAGTGAACCCGCTGAACTGCAAACCATTACTGACAATCAACCCACACCATGTGGCATTATACAGGGGCTTGATTTGGCTGGGACCGATGGTATCTTGGAGCGAGCCGATTGTAACACGGCTGTTCTTTTTTTTCTTTGCCGAGTGCTCCGCCTGATTGATCCTGGGATGAACTTTGCCTTGAGCTTTCTGTTCTACGTAGCGCCCAGCTCGTCTCTTATATGGTCACAGCAAAACCGAATTCCTTTGTCAATAATAGCAAGGAATCGAATGGCGACAGTATTTTATCACTGAAAAAAAGACATGAATTTATATGAGCTAATTCTAAGAAACAGGTGTTTTGCATCCCCGTTATTGTGTCCGGCCCAAACGTAATACTAGAGCTGTCCAATAGCAGAGAAATGTTGCCTCACTGTCTCTTGGTGGATGATATAATTAGCCCACAAGAGCACGCCAGATGGTTGGCAACGTTCCCACTCGTTGACCATGTGTGAACTACTTGCATTGGCTAATTAGAAAACAATGTTCTTGGCCAAGGATTAGATTAAATTTAAGATAAAAAAAGAAACTCACCGAAACTTAGTTGGGGCTAGAAAACACCAGAGCACCATGGTTGTTACCAATAGCGTCATCAAGATTGATCCTGGCAAACTGCCATTTTCCGTCATCGTTCTTGAGCTGAGCAGTGAGGATAGTATTATTCTCCAGATGCACATCCTTGGCCTCTCCGACATAGCCACCGCTGCCCCATATGAAGTTACCATTGACGTTGACAATGATTTCGTTCAAGTCAATCCAAGAATTAAAATAATCACCATTGTCGCTGCATTTGGCAAGAAGAAGGTTATTCGGAATAAGGTTGATGCCGGTGGAAGACTTGCTGAATGACATGTTTGGGATGTAGTTGATAGAAATGGAAGTGTGTATGATTTGAGTGATTGCTGAAGATGAGGATGAAGATGGAAATTGAACTCAGATTTCGGCTTTCTGGCTGTATTTATACATGTCCGTGAGAGAATTTCACAGAATCTCAATTCAGCTCAACAAGAAAAAGAATGCACTCGAATCAAGCATGCTCCGCTTCATGGGGCATCACAATGCACAGCCAAGACGTATCTGGTGTCTTGCATCAACACTACACCACACATCTGGGAGCTATTCATGATCCAGTGACTATGGAATTATGTGCCCTCTGGGGAAAATCACATCGAATCATTTTCATCATCGAATCATCAAGCTTGAATGCCCGAGTGGCGGCTAGTTTATTCTGCTGTGGGTTCTTGTGGCGTAGCGCACGTCCACTTATGAAAAGTGGCGGGCTGAGGGTCGGACAAGAAGGGTCCGGCCTGAGCGCCATCCAGACGAGAAGAGTGTCAGCTCCGGCGCTATTTCTGTGTGGCAAATGTGATATGATACTCGAATCCAAGCATGGCGCCGATAGTTTCTACCTGTGATAGTAACTACCACATAATAGTTTCTAGCATTGGCTACTACTGTATGTCTCAGACCAAGGACTGTGATCTACCAATTGAAGAGTGACAGAAATGGTTGGAAGTTTCAGTGGCTAAGCTGGACTTGCAATCAAAACGACATTAGGGCAAGTAGGGGCGCTCCAGGCCAAATATCTTATCCACTTGTCTGATTTAGAATGTTGATTATGTGACAAGAGCTTAAGAGAGTAGCTGCATCTCCAACCAGATGCTGCCATCTGTTTCCCACAAAGGAATTGGCGATTAAGATGGCTGACTTGGAGTCTCGGTGGCTAAGCTGAGCTGCCAGGTGACATCATACGATTGTGTGTGGGCAATGCTGATCCTGGGGTTAAGAAAAGATCATGTTCCCTCGTGTCAATGTGATGTAGAGAGCACTAAACGACACCTGCTTTAGATTGCTAACTAAAAGTGACTGGCTTTCGTATTTGATGATGAAGGCGGGACAGTAATCATCTAGAAGGCATCATAACATGGATTAGAATAAACTTCTTGATTCGGATTTGGTTTTGGGGTGGTGGTAGCATCTTGGGCCCAGAAGTAATGCATGGTTGACACATGCCCGGCAGGAAATACTACCAATTTCTCGAGCGTTGTTCACAAGTCAAAGAATTGAAATGTGCATAGTTGATTTAACTGTTCCCTATCTTTTGCTTTACTCTGTAACAGCTCTTGAGTAAGTCTTGGAGAAATCAGGCGTGGGGTCAAACTGTTTGGGTGGTCTGTTCCAAAATCTCCACTGGCCGCAACCGAGCGGAACTCATGATCATCTCCAGCTGCAGCAATTGGTCCTTCAATCGGCTGGCCAACTTCACCCTCCATTATCTAAATTTTCAACGCAGAGGCGGAAAATGTCAACGTGAAAGTAAGGTTTATTTCCGGCTCTGTGATGGTGCTTGCGCCTCCTTGGGGGTTCCTTTTATTGCCAGAGTCCTCTCAATGATCTCGGCAAGAGATCGACCAATTATCAGGACAGCGGGTTCCGGACAGACAGTTGTCTGGTAAGATCCTCTTAAACCCTTCTGAAAGTCAATCTTGCCAAGTCACTGACGCATTAGAGCAACCGTCATAGAAAACTCACTATCTGACGAGAAGAAGGAGCCTAAACCATTGCACGCAGAGCATGCAACCTAAACACTCAACAAATAAAGTTGTATCTGGCTCGATTTCCGAATTCTAAAATCCTATCGAGGTTTGAATATTCATTGTTAAGCTGCTGGAAAGGAAATATATCAAGGGAAAGCGCATCAGGTTTAAAAATGCATCATTGATAGACTGCATTAACCCCTATGGCGCAGCATAACTATTGAAGCCATCATGCTAGGGTTAGAATAATAAACCCATTCTTCAATATATCAATTTATTATTTATTATTTATCTGGGTATGGGCAATAAAATATGAACGCAAAATCATTCATTCGAACATAAAACAATGCAGTCCCTCCTGCCCTAGAATGCCGTGTTTGAACAATGAAGCGAATGCAATCAGCTCACCTGCGCGATTGGCGTACCCCAAAAAGGCCAATGTGCATATGATGACTTGGTGAGATCTAATCGGTTATATGCATCTAACCTCTAAGCATATGCAATGTAAAATATTTTGTTGAAATGGCGTAATTCAACCTTGGGTACTCATCCAAGGTTCGCAGCTGTTTGGGCCGGTGGATGGGCCGACTCCATAACATTTATCTATCCATGGACTTAAATAATGCTATAATTAATCACTTGAAGGGTAAATTTGATGTACGTGGCCTCGACCAAACTCATACCAATACTATGTTTCAGTCTATGCGAAGAACGCTTAGGCAAATGTTTATGGTGGGCGATGTTGTCCATGACTTAACCATGGCGACTCTCCTTCTCCCCTCAGTCCACTTTATCAAAGCCTCGGGAGATCAACATATGTTGCTGATATAGAAAAACAGTGAATCAAAGCCTAGGAGCCTTCTCACAAAATCTTTTTTTTTGATACTAAACAAAGCAATGCGAGGCCTTTTTTTTTTTGGCTTCTTTTTGTTAAGATAAAACATGATTTCTCTCAACTCGTTCAATCATATAACTGTAATATTTTGCCTTTATTCCAATTGAATTAAGTTGATGGGATTACTGCAGATGATGGATGGTTGTCGGCACAACCAGAGGCAAAATCCCAACTCAAAGTCGCCGACCAATGCAACCGAAACTCAGAATGCGCCCTTGCCAATTTTTGCAGTACTTATCGTAGTTGTTAGTTTGTCGTGGCTGGACTCGTCATCCCAGTGCCCACTTTACTTCCTTTCTCCTTCTCCCCCCCATTAATGCGTCGACGTTAGTCTAGTGTGGCACTCGATCTGGCAAACCACATCGCTCTGGTGGATCTAGACAATTATCATCTAAACCTACCCAAACGCGCTATTGGCACTGTAGCGAGCCACAAAATCGCTGGTGTATGATGCTAAGCCAATAGCCGCCGCCACGATGATTGTTGATACAGAGCCCTTTAAATTCCTCTCGTCACGACCTCTCGCTACGCTATTCCTCACAAACCCGATCATTGGTCACCGATTGTTTTGGTTGTCTTAAAATGAAGAATTTGAATTGGCTTGTCGTGGCTTTGGCCTGCGCAGCAGAGGCTCTCGCCGCTGACACCTCGCGCCCACAAACTTCCGCAAAGGGCGAGTGCATGGCCCAAACGAGAAGTATTGGAAATGGAGGAAACGCGGCTGTACGATCACAAGCGCGGTCTGTGGTGGACACAATCAACGTGATGGAAACTACTATCACAGGAGGGGTAGAAATGAATGCTCCTACCACATTTATTACCGGTAAATATTCTCCATACCTTGCCTAATATAGATATTGATGTATTCGAAGATCTGTCTGCAGCTACAGCTATGGGCATCTCCGCTGGTACAACGTGGTCCACGAGCGCTGAATCTACTGCTCCAACTTCCACAATCGCAGCACACCCAGGTTTTACAGCTGTTCGAACAGCAAGAGACTACAAGAACAAGCTTCAACGTAGAGAAATGCTCAATAAGTTGTTAAAGAAGGAGGGCCAAGTAGTCACTCCCGGATCAGGCAATGCCCTCAAGCCCCAGTACTATCATTTCCAATGCCCAAGAGGCGTTGACTGTACGCATTATATTCTCAAGACAGCTACGAAGACTATCACCGCCGACTCTATGGATCATATTGCAACTCTCCAGCAGAAGATTAGTACCATCGTGGACGGTAGATCTAAAACTACTGCTTCAGCAGAATCCTCGCCGAAGCGGATACCGCCATCTCGGAGCGCACGGCAATATCCATCACTTTTACATGAATTATAGTTGCTGCACATTTTAATAACGGTTATGATTTTGAGTAAGTGCTCTATCCCCCAGAGACCAGTCAATCTTCCCATAGCTAATCTGGCTGTATTCAGTAAATAACGTCCAATATTGACAGCTTCCGTGCTGCCTTTAGACTAGAGAATTAGCCGCCATTAACCAAAAGAAATGTAAAAATAAATTGTAGAAAAATATAGAGTGGTATAATGTATGGGATCGCATATGCTATGGGGGATGGAATATTATTCGTGTCAGCAATTGGGAGGATGGTTTAACTACATTGGGGCCTACTTACCCCCGCCCGTCGTCTATCGAGTTTTTGGTGAGGCACGGCTTAGTGATGAGAAGTTCAACTCATCTCATTAGGTGCCTTCACAACATAATACGACTGTCTGATCAAGAGTGTGCTCACTTGACATGCTCCCCCCACCCTCTCCGCTCAAAAAGTCTCTTTGATCATTACTTATCATCGAGTATTCAATTCTCACCGACTCCGAGATCTTCTAGAAAATGAAGCGGACAATGCTGGTCTAGGGTAGCTGACTAGATGAATGCGCATTTTTCCCTTGCTCCATCATCATGTTTTTTAGTAGTCCTTAGCCCTTCACATTATTCAATTATTTCACCACTATTGCTCCAGTTCTGAAGTACTTTATATAGCTCACGCGAAAAACGAAGGATCAAATTGATCTAGTCTGGACTTGACCACTGGTGGGATGTTTTCAGCTATGTCCTAATTTTCATGCCACTCTGAATTACCTCAAAACACTGGGTTGTAGTCCTCATTTTCAATTTAACTTGCTGTGATTCCCGGACAACCACGGACTTTTTTTTCTTCAAAGGTACAAAAGACCATAGCTCAAGTTGCGTCAAAACTAAAGCAGGCCAGAATTTTCGTAGGATAATACTAAGGCATTGTGGTCCGTATACCCCTGTATATAGTAAAATCCCTCTTTATATATAGGTAATATTATAAATATAATTATTAAATATTTTTAGTGCTAAGCTAATAAATATTAAGTCTAAAGTAGGTATAAGATAGACTATATAAGGTTATATATAGTTATATAGGCTAACTTAATAATAATAAATAATAGCTTAGGCTACTAAAAATTCCTTCTTTTTTTATTTTATATATAACTCTTGCTGCTATAGATAAGTTAGCTATTTTTTCTAGCCCTCTAGATGCCTATATAGTAGCTCTTTTGCTTTTAAACTATAATCTATATTTTTATATAGTTATAATTATTATTTTAATACTAATTTTATTATCTTATAGTCCTATATTATTTCCCTATTATTACCTAAAATTACTTTATTTCTAGATTAATTATATAATTAATAAGTTATTTTTTATCTAATACTCTAATTTAAATTATCTTATACTTAGTAATAAAGAGCTCTACTCCTTTAAAATACCTTATTTATATAATTTAATATAGTCCCTTAAAACTATAGATAATTAGCTAGCTAAAAAGGCTATTATTAATAAGAAATAGTATAAAGCTATAGCTAATAAAAGGGCTATAAAGAAGGCTACTAAAGAGGCTATTATAACTATAAATAAAAGCAATAAGCAAGGAAATAATAGTAATAAATAGAATAATAAGAGTATTAATAAGGAATCTCCCTCTCTACCCCCCCCCTGCCCCCACTAGCAAGAAAACAAATCTGCCTAAGAGTATACACAAAGGTACAAAGAAGTATAGGTACCTAATAAACCACTAATAACTTCTCCTTGCTGTCCTCTATAATACTAATATTACTATATTTAACTATAAAGGTATATAGCCTACTATAAATCCTAATCTCTCTATTTAGGCTCTAATAAATACTATTAAATTTTACTCTTTTAAGATAATTAAAACTATTATAAATAAAAAGATAAGCTTTTTACTTTATACTTAATTTTATATTTTTATATCTATTTATATTACTAATTATATTTAATATAGCCCTAGAATAAGCTTGAATTATATAATAAGCTTAATATTATAATACTTACTTAGACTATATATATATATATTATTTAATTTTTATAGAATGCTAATACTATTATTAAGTACTTATATAGGATTAAATAAGATAGAATAAAGGTATATACTAAGTATAGGCAAGAAAATAGTAGTTTTATTAATTATTTTATCTATAAAAAGCTTAGTACTTTATATACTAATTATAATTAGAATTAATCTAATAATTACTTATTAAGTAGTGCTAGTAAGTATTAAGCTTTTATATATATATATATTTACTGATAAATACTTTTTAGGTTATAAGTCTAAGAAGACTAAGTATAAGGCAATTAAAATTATAATTAATAATAAGGACTTTAATATTATAATTAAGAGTATAATACCTATAATACTTTATTCTATTATTAGTTTCCTTATATATATAGTAAAAAAGCAAAAAGAAATTTAAGCTAAAAAGAAAAAATAAAATAAGTATATAATAGTATTATTTTATTTTAGTCTATTTTATTACTTTTATAGTATTATATTAACTTACTTAAGATAGATTTTTATTATTTTAGTATATAATAGCTAACCTTATAATAGTATATAGAGATTTAAGATAACAATACCTATTTTATAGTAAATCTAGGTAGTTTATTATAATTTGCTATATATAAAGATATTATTTTGTATAAGAAGATATATATTTATATAAGCTCTTATATAATTTCCTGGTAGTATTAAAAAAATCTTTATATATTTTAATAAAGGTTATTTTTTTTTACCTTATTTATCTTTATATATATAAATCTACTATAATATATAGTACTATATTATATTATATACTCTTATTTATATTCTTTATATTATCTAATTAATATGCCTTGCCTATTAATTAACCTTTAATTATATTAATACTAAATCTAAGAATAAAAGCTTAAAGGGAATTTTAAAAAGGTAATTTTAGATAATATTAAGTCTAAGTATAGTATATAAATAAGACAAAATTGTGAACCGATTTTGTTAATTATGAACTAGATTTATTAATTGTAAACAAACGCACTTTTAATTTCCTAGATATTTAAAATCTAGCCCAGACTACCAATTTTCCATGACTTTTCAGCAACCTCTATATTTCTTTTTAGCCTTGCTTCTATTATCGCAGTTCTTAATAAACCTTATAATATCTATAGTCCTTTCTAGCTACTAATTATACTAACTATTATTAATATCTTCTAAGAACCTCTCTTTTTCTAGCTTTATATCCTTAAATTTACTTAAAATATACTTATTTATTATTTTATTAACCTTTATATACTCTTTTTAAATAAAATCTTTATTATTAATATTAATATTATTCTTTTAAAGTAATTAAAGCTTAAAATTAATAATTTTTATCTTTTAAAATAATATAAAATTAGTAATTTTAATCTTAGATAATATAAATAGCTTATATTAAGGGAAGATCTATTTAAAGTATTTAATTAGGTTAAGAAGGTATTTAGTATAAAGCTTATTATTAATATATTTTAAGGTAGAAGGATATAATAGATTATAAAGAATATAGTATTTAAAATATAATTTAGATTTAGTTATTTTTAATAATATTAGAAGTAGGCTAGAATATATTAGTCTTAGTATAATAGGAAAGCTATCTTAAATATTAGGATATATCTAATAAAGTTTACTATTTTTAATATTAAAAGGGTATTAAAATTATAAAATATATAAAGTTAATTATTCTATTAGTTAGGGTAAAAAGAGACTAATACTATAGTTATTTAAATACTAATTATATTTACTCCTAGAATTGCCTAGTTAAGCCTCCTACTTATATTTTAACTAAATATAAAGTATATAAGGTGGTGTAGTGCAGTGGTCAGCGCGCTGTGTTTTTCACAGAGACCGGGGTTCAATTCCCCGCACCAGCCCCCGGCCCAGGGAAATGGGTAAAAAAGGGTTATTGTAACTAGTCATTTTTCCCCACTGGGGTTTTTATAGGCGATAATTATAACTAAAATAATTGTGATATAAAGCTCTTATTGCTCCTTGTAAAATCTAACTAAATGCTAAATAAGAAAGTATCCTATTTATATATATAT
>JAHVYB010000111.1:10035-163938 GCA_020623695.1 Calonectria henricotiae | reverse complement strand
GGGTGGGGTCGGGGTGGGTGGGTGGTGTGGGGTTGTGGGGGGGTGGTGGGGTGGTGGTTGTGGTGGGTGTTGTTTGACGGTGGGGTGGGATGTGTTGATGTGGAGTTGTGGGAGTGTGGGGGTGGGTGTGGGGGGGTGGGGGGGGGTGGGGGGGTGTGGGGGGGGGGGGGGGGGTGGTGGGGGGGGGGGGGGATGTTCTTTCTCTTTCACTCTCTCTGCGTTGATCCGCAGCGGTTCTGTCGATCTGGACTCGTGAGCGAAACCCACTTCTAGGAAACATTTGTTGGACCGCAGGCTATCATGGTGTCTGGAACACTCGGTCTAGGCAAAAGAAAAGAAATAAAACCACAATAAAAGAAGAAAAAAGAAAAAAAGACCACAGACGGGACATGGATGAGCCCTGGAAGAGACCAGCGTGCTTGATGCGAGACATGCAGAGAGTACCACCTACTGGATGGGTGTGACGCGGGGTCTGGCTTGCAGCAAGGGCGGAAACACAAGAGGAACAAGGGTCAGCCCCGTGGCTCTGGGGGGTGCTGCAGCTGCAGGAGGAGGCTGCGCAGCGGGAAGCCAGGAGGGAAATGCGGTTTGGCAGGCTTACAGTGGTTAGCTAAGGCTTAGCTGGATCATCGAGGCTTGAGACGGTCGCCTGACCGGGACCACGGATGCGACATAAACATCGGGGCAGCGGACGAAGATGGGCATGGATGTGATGTGACAGACTGGGAGGCAAATTTGAGAGCACAGGGGCTGGGGAGGGGGCAGCAAGATATCCGAGGGCCAATACGTATGTGTCTGTCTGAAGCAACGTCGGATTTGCCTCGATGCGGTTCCTGAGAGTCAGTGTGATCTGCCCCGACGCTGATCACGATTCGTTCGTCGAGGGTTGGCGATCGATTGGGTGATGGTCTTGGTATGTGCCATATACAAGTATGCGCAACGGTCCAATGCCAAGAAAGAGAGGCAGGCCGAGGGCGGGGGACATGATGTTAGGCATGCGAGGTTTCTGGAAGAGGGGGATCGCAAGTGGAAAGAGAAAAGAAAGCAACCAGGACGAGGAAGCAAGTGCGCGATGTCTCGTTTTTGACGTGTAATAACCCTCGAGGTAGTTAACGGTCCTTTTCCTTCCTTTTCCTCCCCCTCGTCCTGTATCTCTGCTCACCACCAGGGCTATTACATAGGTATTGTTGCCCGATCCAAGTTACAGTGGACGGGCCGTACCCACACCACTGCCGGGCGGACACAAGAGGCGCACGCGGCCATCCGCATCGCATCCCACATCTCCACAAATGCACACACGACCCTCTCTCTCAAGCAGGCACTTTAAACCGGAGGGGCGGCCTGTGCGGTTCCTGGCGCAGCAGGCAGCACAACTCAATAGAACCCCCGCCTCGGCCAAGGCTCCGCTGTCCTGAGAGGTTGCCCTCCCACGGGCGACTAGCCCTGGGAGGCGAGCATTGAGGGCCCGTGGGGACCCTCCTCAAGGTGGTCCGGCCGGCGCCCCTGCGTCGTTCCCAAACACCCTTCAAGAGCCTTGTCGCACTGCATTTCCCGGCGCGACGCCACAGAACCAACATGGTCACGGGCCACAACGGGTTTGGTCGTCATTATAGCTGGTTGCCGAGGACATGCATAGATAGTCCCGCCGTCGCCTTGGCGAGCCGATACTTGGGCGTTGTTTAGCCTTCCGCCTAGCGGTAAGCACTGGCTATGACAATGTAGCACATAGTAAAACGACTCTATCATAGAGTATAGACAAAATCTGGTAGCCATCGAGCTACGCGCCTAGATGGTTGCCGTGCCAAGAGGCTCTCGCCGCGCAGTTCAAGCCTTCTACCCCTAGTCTAGCTAGGACGTTAAACAAGGCCGCGGAAGAATTGCTTTGACGCCTTTTCCCCCCCAACCATCTTGTTTTTGTCTTCGTGGCTTCCCGCGCGAATGACCGACCATTGCAACAATGCACAGGATCCTGCGGTTGTATTAAATTTTTTTTTTTTTTTTTTTTTTAAAATTTAGAGGGCGGGCCGTCGTGATAACCGTGGACATTTGATAATGCCGAAGAATTAGTAGAAAGAAGGAGAAAAAAAACATCTGCCTTGCCAACCATGCCCATCCCATGAATGAAAATGAGTTTCCAGGTGACCTCAGGTTCAGGCGATCTACACTCCCGCCGCACCCACCGCCGCCCTCCACCGACAAGCGAAGAAAAAAGCCTGTCTTGTCTTGGATCAGTTCCGTACCTTGGCACTTTTTTAACCCTCAAGTAGAGATGAACCAAACGAGAGGGTAATGGTACAAGACCACTGCACTTCACTCCAGGCTAACGCCATAACTAAAACCCCGCCGTCGCTCCGACGCCTCCGTTCCACTGTTTCCTCGATGGCAAGCACAGGCACCACTAATATATATATCCCTCGCACGGCGCGCGGGGTTGACAAGGTGGTGAAGCCGGCAAAAGTGCCTTGGCTCGGTGACATGTTTGCAGAAATAAAGAAGCGCGCAGGGTCTTTGCGTAGGGGATAAATGACGAAACTGTCATATTTTGTTTCCCCAAGCCCAATTGCTTCTGCGACGCGGTGCCAATGTGCCAACTGCGGCAGCTCTATGACCCGGGCGGATGCAGTGATAAATTAAACGGTACCTGTACCTGCTTGACGTCCCTCCAGCACCTGAGCAGGCATGTATGTAGGCCATACACTCAATTGGCGTCGTCTGCTGCCCACCCCTGCCAAATCCTTGATCCCGGCACGTCTCCCCTGTCGGACCTGACCCATGCCCCTTTCTTGGCCTTTTTGGACCCTGCAAGGCTCGGCCTGGACTTCTTCCGTGTCGAGCCTGTATCCCTTCATGGTGTGTTTTGGCCGGTACGGAATGTGTTTTGTGTATTAAGGCTGCGGTGGTGGTCTGGGTTATTTGCCTCAAGAGGGGACAGCTTTGACGCTTTGGTTACATCAAACCAACCCGAGTGATTGAGCCTCTTGGTCCAAGCTGCCGTGCACATGCGTACCAGCAGGGAGGGGCGAGGGGGCGAGAGACAGAGGCTGTCTGTGTGCCCAGCATGTTTTTTGTTCCTGTTCTAGTGCCTGCATGGCCCTGGTTTGGGTGTCAGATCCTCCCCTCCCCCTCCAGGGCCGCTTGCCTTTCACTCGGTGCCTCGGTGGTGAAGAGGTGTGTGTGTGTACGTGTGTGTGTGTACGTGTGTGTGATGGTGGGTGGTAGGTAGTGATGGTAATGATAATACTGGCGATCCCTGTTGAGGGGAAATCTAAACGCGCCCTTTCAACCACTCGGCAGACTTGCCTGCCTCGTTATTTTCCTGTTTGCTTCGACTTATTAGGCTCTCATCGGGGCCTTGCAGCATGCAGCTACTTGAGGCTAAAGCAGAGCCGGGCCGCTTGTTTTTGGTTTGTAGACGGACCAACACCAAGGCGATAGCTCGAACGGGAGTGCATACCACCTACTTGTCGTCCATCAGGCGAGAGGAAGAAAAAAAAACTGAGGACGATCCATCCGCTCATGCATACGTCCCGGCCGTTTAACGATCACAGCTCCAAGTGGCATTCGTTTCGGACCTTCTAGTTCAGTCTGGGCGAGATACCATTTTCTGCGACATCACCCTCCGCATCCATCATGGCGCGTCTGGCTTTTGTTCTCTGGGGCTCTTATTCCGGCGACGCAGGGGCGCGTAGATTGCATCTAGATTTCTCGTAGCCAGGCGCCCAGCTCACAGCTTCTTTCTTTCATCTTTCTTGTTTGTTTGTTTGTTTGTTTGTTTGGCTTGCTCTCAGGTGGTACCGGATATAGGCTACACGTGGTGTGTGTGATAATTATTGCAAGCTAGGTACCCAAGGCAGTAATAGTTGACATGGTCTCAACACCACCGCCATCAATCACGACGACGCCGCCACATCATCATCCTTTCACGACTGCTGCTGCACATCCATCCATTCGCCAACCCCCCTCTCCGTCTATCCCTCCCCCCTCCCCTTCCTCTCCCCACGTCAGTCAGGCCAATAAGCTCCTCACCACCTCAATACGTAGCTCCTGTCCCTGCAGCCTCCGGGCCATACCTTGCCCTTAGGCCTTGTTTGGGGTGGCCTCTTTGGGCGCCCGCACTCCACCGACCGTCCCACGCGCCGTCTCTCCTCCTGAAATCCGCGTCTCAGCCGTGCATAAACTGCCCGCACGATTTTCTCCCACCCACCGCACCCTCTCGCCTCCCACCCCCCCTGCTGGCCTCTGCATCCTCTGGCAGCGCCGTGTTACGTCTGGCTTCTGCGTCTTCTGACGGCCCTGTCCTGGCGTCCTTAGGTCCTTGGGCTCGTCCTCAGCTTCTGGGTCCTGTATCCTGCCACTCCACCTCCACTCCCACCACCACTACCTCATTCTGCTCCTACCACTATCATCCATCATTCAAACAACTCTACTCCTCCTCCACAACCTCACCCTCCAAACTCGCCGCTTCGCCCATCGTCCTATTTTCCGACGCCCTTCTCTCCCCGCGCGACGTTTTCATCGTCGCTCCATTGACTGACTTTATTGAGCAAATCGCATTTTGCTCCCCCTCAGTCGTATTGTTTCTTTTGTGGCAGTCGCTTTTTTGACCGACATACGTTCAATCGTGCGCTGCATCTGGCCGCCTGTCTGGGCTACTTCCGTCTCGCTTCCTCTAATCCATCCATCTTGAGTCCGAAACGACACCGCCGTCAACCACGACTGATTTCGCTCGTACTCGTATCTGCCGAACATTTCTTCCCTCGGCCCTGTGCCATCGACCGAGGTTTATCAATTCACCAACGCCTGCCTTGCTCGACGAATTCCGACCGCTCGTCAAGCACCCAAGCTTTCGCCTCACTGCTGCCCTTGCGCCACTCAACACCCGCCTTCAAATTGCTCTGCCCCGGTCCTGCGGCTAGTTGAGTTGCCTGGGCTCAACGCTGCTGCCACTGTTAGGTGCTCCCTGAGCTTCCTAGGCACAAGATACCGTTCCAAGCCCGCCGTCGCCTTCTAGCGACACCACCATGTCAGTCATGTTACAAACGCCTTCGCGAGCATCGACTGCATCCTCTTCGTCTTTCCAGCCCTTGACCCGTCAAAACACCATGTCTTCCTACGATGGCTCGCGCTCTGCGCGACAGTCTAAGCGCTACTCCATGTCGGCCCTGTACATGTCCATATCGGCCAATGAGGGTGATCTTCAGATTGAAGATGAGCTCGCAAAAGGTTTGCATGCTGTTACCCACGAATTTCCACGAGCGTATGATTGACCACTAGATTACAGCGCAAAAGATACTCCGCGACCTGAAGTCGAAAATCTCGTCTCAATCTAAGAAGAACTTCGTTCTTGAAAAGGATGTGCGATACCTTGATTCGCGAATCGCCCTGCTAATTCAAAACCGCATGGCTTTGGAAGAGGTATGCGTCGCCCTCTTTGCCTTTTTTGAATAGCATTTCTGACAACGAGTGTAGCAAAATGAAGTCGCCAGCCATCTAGAAGATGCAACTGAAATGGAACAAGGTGCATTCCCAAACGACGACAAGACCCAGAAATATGGCAACCTTCTATTCCTTCTTCAATCTGAGCCAAGACACATTGCCCACCTGTGCAGGCTCGTCTCCATGGCCGAGATCGACTCGTTGCTCCAGACTGTTATGTTCACCATTTACGGAAACCAATACGAGAGCCGAGAAGAACATTTGCTTCTCACCATGTTTCAGGTACTTCTTACAATGCTCTGAGGAGTCTTGAATGCTAACAACTCGTCTAGTCTGTCCTGACATACCAGTTCGATACGACTCCTGATTACTCTTCGCTGCTACGAGCCAACACCCCGGTGTCCCGCATGATGACGACCTACACTCGAAGAGGGCCTGGTCAGAGCTTCCTCAAATCCGTGCTTGCTGATAGAATCAACAACCTGATTGAGCTGAGAGATCTGGACCTGGAAATCAACCCCCTTAAAGTTTATGAGCGAATGATTGAGCAGATTGAGGAGGACACTGGTCAGCTTCCTCCCCACCTGCCCAAGGGTATCACTGGCGAGCAGGCCAGCGAGAACCCGCAAGTTCAGGCCATTATTGAGCCTCGCCTGACTATGCTCACTGAAATCGCCAACGGCTTCCTGACGACCATCATTGAGGGCCTTGAGGAGGCTCCTTACGGCATCCGATGGATTTGCAAGCAAATCAGGAGTTTGACGAAGCGTAAATACCCTGACGCTAATGACCAGGTTATTTGTACTTTGATCGGTGGATTCTTCTTCCTCCGCTTCATCAACCCAGCCATTGTCACCCCCAAGTCCTACATGCTTATTGACGGAACACCGGCCGAGCGACCGCGACGAACCCTTACATACATCGCCAAGATGCTCCAGAACCTCGCTAATAAGCCATCCTACGCAAAGGAACCGTACATGGCCAAACTGCAGCCGTTTATTCACCAGAACAAGGACCGAATCAACAAGTTTATGCTGGATCTCTGCGAAGTCCAGGATTTCTATGAGAGCTTGGAGATGGACAACTATGTTGCGCTCTCCAAGAAGGATCTCGAACTTGATATTACCCTCAATGAGATTTACGCAATGCACTCTCTTATTGAGAAGCACCACAACGAGTTGTACAAGGATGAAAACTCTCACCTGGCAATTATCATGTCGGAATTGGGCGCCGGCCCGGCCCAGCTGCCTCGCAAGGAAAACAGAGTCATTAATCTGCCCTTGTTCAGTCGGTGGGAGACAGCTATCGACGACTTGACTGCAGCTCTGGACATTACACAGGAGGAAGTGTACTTTATGGAAGCCAAATCTATTTTTGTGCAGATCATGCGATCTATCCCGACAAACAGCCAGGTGGCAAGACGGCCTCTACGACTTGAACGTGTTGCCGACGCCGCTGCCACAAGCCGCAACGACGCCGTCATGGTTCGAAAGGGTATCCGCGCTATGGAGCTGCTTTCGCAGCTTCAGGAGATGCGAGTCATTGATAAGAGTGACCAGTTTTGTCTTCTTCGTGACGAAGTAGAACAGGAATTGCAGCACCTTGGTTCTCTCAAGGATGGCGTCATTGTCGAGACTCAGAAGCTCGAGGAGGTCTTCAAGACAATCCGAGACCACAATACATATCTGGTTGGTCAGCTTGAGACCTACAAGAGCTACCTACACAACGTTCGATCCCAGAGCGAAGGCACCAAGAGGAAACAGCAGAAGCAGCAAGTCCTTGGTCCATACAAGTTCACTCACCAACAGCTCGAGAAGGAGGGTGTTATTCAGAAGAGTAACGTGCCGGATAACCGACGTGCCAACATCTACTTTAACTTTACCAGCCCCTTGCCTGGTACTTTTGTTATTTCTTTACATTATAAAGGTTTGTACTTGGGTCTAACCTATATGCTTTGTACGCTGTGCTAACTTGTGCGAATAGGCCGCAACCGAGGTCTTCTGGAGTTAGATTTGAAGCTGGATGATTTACTGGAGATGCAAAAGGATAACCAGGACGATCTTGACTTGGAATACGTTCAGTTTAACGTCCCCAAGGTGCTTGCTCTCCTGAACAAGCGGTTCGCTCGCAAGAAGGGCTGGTAGATGATTTACGACAAGACAAGTTTGGGCAATTATTTATCTCGACGCATATTCATCTATGTACTACGATCACACCAAAGGAAAGGGGCCCGGCGTTATGGACACTGATACCACGGAAGGTTATGTTCTCTTCTCTCCTCCATTGGGATGGGACCTGCATTGCTGTCTCGGGGATTTTCACCATTGTTTTTTGTTTTTATTATTCCCTCGTTTCATTTCCTTCTTTCTGGCTGACTGACACGAGCGTCTCGTTTCATGTGTTCGCTTGATGGAGGTGGATTCTATATACCGAAGGGTAATTTCCTTGTCTCGCAAAGGGGGGCGGTCTTCTGCTTCGGCTGGCCCGCGGTGGGAGTTGTGAGGGGGCGCTTTGACATGTTTGTATGAATGCTGGCTGGTAGTTTGGTGGGCCTACCTGTCAAATGGGGACGTGCTTTGCCCGGATATGAATAGTGATGGTTTAAATGACTGGATCTGGCTTCTTTTTTTCGCTAGTCTGGAGTCATAGTGTTAATGATAAAAAATGTTGCAAGTTTCAATCTGTCAGTGAAGCTGCGTGGACCTTGTCTTGACCCTGTCGTGCCGCGTTGATTGGACTATCTGCGATAATGATGGTGGGACATTTGAGATGCCGGTGGTGTCTGTGGCCGCGAGCTGATTAGGTGGGGAAGCCAGCTACTGCGCTGGCGAGCTGTCACAGAAGTGATTTGCTGACGGGTAATTTGGCGCAGTGATTTGCCAGCGGCGCAGTGGCAACAACTTGTTGGGCGTGAGTTGGGATGAAACGAGCAATCTGCGTCGACGGAAATGGACAGGTGGACTGTGAGTTGCGCCCGATCTGGGAATGTTTTCCTCTTCTTCTTCTTCTTCTTCTTCTTTTTTTTCCTCAACGGATCCAGATGGTAGGACGAGTGGCGACACCAAGAAGCAAATTAGGAGTGAGCCTAATGCACAACATTGGTTGGTGGTGACAGAACAACGGGCTTGGTTTGGTCGTGATGGGTAAACGCCCCCCCAATACGTGGGAACCCGGAAAATAAACAATGTAACGATACATCAAGAAGGAAACCCCCCACCCACACAAAGATTGAGTATGCCGCGATTCGTATAATAGCAAATCGTGGATCTGGGTTTGATTTTATTCCGTGTTTGTTTCCCAACATTTTTGCAAATCCTACGACAAGGGACAAGTAATGAATAAATAAGGTGATATTAGTACAGATCGGCACGAATACAGATCACACATAAGCAAGCAAAGCACTGAGCCCCCTACTCCATTCTTTGTAAATAATTGAATTAATTTATATAGATTGGTTACTTTCGTCCGTTTTAGGCTTCGTTAATGTGCGTGTTCTGGTGTGGCATGAAATTTTACCCTCGTGGCTGCCCGAATAATTCATTGTACATGTAACAAACCCACTTCCCGTCGTGCCTCTCTGCCTGTGCCCGCACCCGTGCTCTCATCAAGTCATAAGTCAGATCACACATATGACAAATACAAGGAAGGGGCTTCCTTTCAACCGGCCGAATCAACGATTCATAATACGCTCATCCTCCTTCAATCCTCCCCAGGTCCACAGCTTCATCCGCCGCCCCTAGCCCCCACGGCCACGTCCACCTCCCACCGCGCCGCAGCCGTACTCTCCGCTGCGATAGGCCCGCCGTGGAGCGATTGTCCGGCACTTCTGCGTCTCGGGGCCCCCGGCGGACAATGCTTGCGATGCGTCTGGCCGGGAGTCTCACGGCGGCGCCGAGCTTGGCGACAAGGGCAGCAAAGGACCGCGTTTGAAGTAACGAGATGAGGAGCATGAATGGCACGCAGACAAGGACCATGGTTACTGCGAACCGCCAATCATTTGCTGGGATCTCGAATTGTGTCATACCGAAAACCGACTGTCGTTGTGGTACGTCAGTTCAGCCAGCCACAGTCAGGACGCACGGGGCCAAAGGGGGAAACTTGGGCACAACTCACCGTGACAAACGTCAATGGTAGAAAGATCATGCTAATCATGGTCAGAATGCGAATGTTGTCGCCCTGCTCGATTGCTCTGCGGCTCTCCTTGATGGAGCTGCCGCTGAAGAGCTGGTCGCGCAGGTTCTCAACCTCCTTTCGCGTGCGCTCGTTGCACTTGAGCACCTCACCCAGCTCGTGTACCACCTTTTCGAGCTCACGGCGCAGGCCGGCCATGTGATCACGGTAGGCGATGCCTGCGGGTGACTCGGGTGCTGGGTGCGGCCACAAGATTGGGTGTGAACCCTCCCAGAAATCGTCGGTGAAGGTGTCGAAGTATGCCGACCTCATGGCTTTGATACCCGTGTTGACGACGGCGAGTGTGTTGTAGGCCCAAAAGTACCTCCGGATGTAGGTGAAGTGCTTGTCTTCAAATAGAAGCCTGTCACGAACTTTAGGGTCGAACATAAATTCGGTCTAGAGACATGTTAGATATGTGATGGAGAAACATTTGATCCCATACAAGGGTAATGAGGTTTCTAATACCGGTGCGGTGATGAGCTTAGTGATGCGCTCATGAAGTTTCTGGTTTCGCTTTCCAGCATCCCTATACTCTGCAATGAGCAGCTCCAGAAAAGCGCATGGCCCGTTAACAAGTTGCTTGACCTGGAACTCATCGCCTCTCACCGTATGGGCATTGTCTGGGAAACTCTGAATGCTGAGTAGATGCCACGGCCCAAACGTGTCGTACAAGAAGCCCTCCCTCACCCGCTCCCGCCTCGGTCGCATGCGAACAGGCTTGGTTGGTTCACCTCCAAGCGACAGCGCAAGGATGGAACCACACTCGGCAATGTCAATATGGTCACCCAGTCTCTTGTCCAAGGGCCTCTTGTCAAAGCGCTGCCAGGGAGCGGGCGTTAGATTGGGGCCGACTACAGTATAATATTTAAAGACGAAAAAGAAAGTCCTCTGGCGTAGGTGGGCGGCAGAAAGTGTAGGCTCGGCTCGGAGGGCTGGAGGAGCATCAACGGGTAGCGCTGCTGGTGACGACGAGGTAGATGTAGATGGGGAGAGAGACGAAGGGGCTCGTTCGAAAGCGCGGTGCACAAAGGCGCGGGTTCGGCCGCGGTTTGGCTCATCAGTGAGGAAGTGGGCAAGGAGTTCCGACATATCAAAGTGAGGAGACATGGTGAGATGAAGAGCACCAAGAATAAGAGGAGTAGGTTCCTGCACAATACTGGGAGACATGTTAGCTGGCTCGCTGGCATACATTTTAATAGGCCTGAGTGGAAGAACCAAATGCTGCAACGACAATGAATGTAGAGATCGAGTTCAGAGAAAAAGAGCACACTTACGTGATGCGGCCAACTGACTGGCCACTTCTGTTGACATTGCTGATATCCTGCCATACAGTTGGCGCATCCACAACGGCGGGTGGGCTTTCATACGGCCCAGAGCCCGAGTATTTGACCTCTGTGGGCCCATCTAAATCAACATCGATATCGACGCTGAACTTGACGGGCAGAGCGTCCCGCCCAACCTCGTACACCTCAAAGCTCGACTGCACATAGCCTTCGCGCTCATACGCCGCAAAGTCGCAGAACGACACAGAGAGGTCCATATCCTCGCGGCGCTTGGCCACATCCTCGAGGACTCGCTCCATCTCCGGCTCAAAGTCCGCGTCGCGAAGATGGTGCATTAGCATGCCGTCTGTCCAGTGCATCGGGGTGATTGGCTGCGGGACGGGCATAAAGGCCTGGTCCTCCGCCGGCCGGCCGCCGCTGGCGAGGACAGAGGCTTGGTCAAGCGGGGGGATGAAAGGGAGGTCCTCGATGGATTGTTGTGTAGGCTGAGTAGTTGCCGACATCTGAAGGCAAACGTTCACTTATTCACTTGGGGGATGGCGGTAGTTGGCGGCGGTAACAAAAATATGTGACAATTTGTACTCGTCCTTCTATTAACTTGGATGAATACCCTAAAGACAAGCAGACCTAAGTTTTATGACATCTGGCTTGGGGGGTTGAGGAGAAACCGTGTGTCTATTTCTACTCTCGACTTGACTTGTTGCAAGTGCCTGTGTCTCTGCTCATTTGCTCCATCCATGTTAGGCAGACAAACAACACTTCGAAGGCAGCCGATGACGCTGCGGCTGAGCCATCCCTCGCTCAGGCTCGGTGAACCACCGGGGGAAAGGGCATGAAAAAAAAAGAGAGAGGACCAACAGTGATGGGCTCGCCAAGAAAACTAGGTTGAAACCCAGAGTGTTCTAGCGCTTCTTCCTCTCCAGATCGACTTGAAAGTTTACTGGGGTTGGTTGATGAAAGAGGGACAGGCATGATACAACAACATGGACTACAAACACCTGCCCGGTTTTGCGATTGAAAAAAAAAAAAACCACCCCGAAAAAAAAAGAGAGGAAATTAAATACAGAAGAATCTAAAATTATTCAAATCTAAATAAAATGGAGTTGATAAATTTATTCATTTAGTCCCCAAAATAATCCATGTCATCATGTTGATTCTACAGACTTCTCTTCCATATCTGTCATACCCACTGCCCGCTTTGTCCTCTGTGTCACCTAGGACCTTTGCTTGAGACTTTTGGACCGCCGCACGTGGGATGAACTCGGGGTTGCCCGAGATGGTATCTAGCAAGCCCTGCCTCTCGGAAACTAGTGCTAATCCCCCGAGTGGAACAAAAAAGCTGGAAATGGAGGGCGTCCAAAGGGGAAAGGATGCGAGTGTATGGCATGAAAGAAGTCCTTCCATGGGTGGCCATCCATCCATTTTTTTTGGTGGTGGCTGCTGGTGCGCTTTGATCAAACAGATGGGTGAGGCTTCTCTCTGGCTGGAATGGTGGCCGCTTTGGCACGGCTCTGCGCGGCTGGACGCGGGCAATGCCCAGCGATTACAAACCCTCTTCAAGATAAGTCTCCCTCGTGATGCATGCGGCCAACGGCAGTGGTTGGACCAAAATATGGCTTGGGATGATAGAATGGCGGTCCGCTTGCCAAGGGACAGTCACTGTTCGTCATTGCTAAACGGTTCCCCCTCACGAGTCGGGCGCCGTCTGAAGGCGTCAAGCATCCGGCGGCGCAGTTCCACGTGTGCCTGTCTGTATAAGGGGATCGTGAAGAGCATTAATCATCCGCCGCCGGCGACTTGAAACTTTAGCGCTCGGGGCAATGGCTCGCCTATCACCGGGGAAGAACTATTTTGTGAGTAAAGTGCGTTACGTCCGCACCTCTTCAACCCAATCGCAGTGCTCCCGATAACCTCATGCTGTGGCATCCCCCACCTGTGCCCATCGGCATCTTCAACTTGAACTCACCATCGGTCACTACGGCTGACAATAGCCTTTCCCCATCATCACAAGACCTAGGGTTATTAGACGTTGATAGGTAGACACTGTCTTGTCTTTTCGGGCTAATGTACTAAACGTCTGGCCAGCTCCAGGCCTGATATCATCTCTTCGTGTCCTCATAACTCTATTAGACAAACACCAACCCCAATCCCACATGTTATCGAAAAGCCGAAATGAGATGCATGACTCAAGATAAGACAATGTCAGCAGAACGCGACCCCTGACCTGAGCAACCGTCGCCAATGCTTAGGAAGCAACGGTAACGGGTTTGGAAGATGACGCTGTCTTGTCGGCAGAGTCAACCTCCATGGCATCATCGCCGTCAGCCTCACCCTCGCCCTCCTCTTCCTCCTCAACCTCGTCCTCACTCTCGCCTTCAATGTCGACACTGCCATCCTCGGACATCTCATCCTCCTCCTGAACGTTTTCGGCGGCAGTCTCGACACCGACCATCTCCGAATCCTCGCCAGGACCAGCCTCAGCCTTGGCAACAGCCTCATCCTCAGCTTCTTCAGCAGCCTCTTCGGCTCCGTACTCCTCACCGTCAGCCTCCAGATCAGCCTCGGGTTGCTCAGGGGGGAACTCAGCGGGGGCAGATGCCTCCGAGTCCCTAAATCAAGTTAGCGACGACGTTGGGGAAATATATGACTGGAAAGCAACATACCACTTGATGGCAAATCGTGTCACTCGTGGCTTCTCGGACAAAACATTTCGCTTGACGCGCTCAACTACGGGCTTGGAAGGGGGCTCAGCGTTGAGCTCCTCTGAGTCGTACTCATTGTTGACATAGTAACCAACGCGCACAAACTCGCGACCGTCGTAGGCACAGGTCAAGAGGATGACAGTCACGCCGAGAATATCAGCATCGGGGATGCGTGTGGTGTTGGGTGCGTCGGCCTCAAAGATGAACTTGTTTACGCCGACAGGGATGGGGCCAACGAGAAGAGAGTCAAGCTCCTGGTCGTATTGATCGCTGAGGAGTGTCAGAAGAAGCGGTGTGTGGCATCGTAAAGCGATTGAACTCACGAGGTGGCAGATCCAACGTAGGTCAGCTTCCACTCGAGATCTGTCCCCAGTTAGCCAAAGGAAATGACACGTAGATCCATGCGGTTGTGACAAACCTTTCTCGAGCTGCTCGAGACACTCAAAGGTGATTTCAAACTCGTACTTATCGGTGAACTTGGCGGGGTTGTTCATCACCTTAACCCCCAGGAGTGAGACGACAGACATTTTGGCTGGTGTGTAGGGGTGGTATGCGTTGGGTCTGGATAGTATCAAGGCAGCCGAGCGGCGATGGAGATGCGACGTTGACGATTGAGCAAAGAATTGCGCGAGGAGCGTGCAACGATAGCAGCGTCGATGAACAGTGGCGTTGGGCCTGGGAGGGTGGAGCTCGCAGTGCGGATATCGCAGATGGGTGGGCTTGGTCTGCTGGGGCAAGCAAGCACGACAAAAGGGGAGATGGAAAGGAAGAAGTTGTTCACGCAGATGGTGGGAGAGAAGAGGAAGGAGCAAGGCCTGTTATTGTACTGTGAAAATTGGCAGAAAAGGGCTGGACAGCGACTAAGAAGTCTGGATGTTGACCCTGTGCGGCGTGGTGGGCTGGACGACGGACGCGCTTTCTGGCCTCGAACCCGCGTTAATGGCTTGTGAAGCACAGACGCCAGCGTCAGGAGGCGACCCCGGACGGTACCTCCCTGTGAACGCGGAAAAAAAAAATTGGTTCGGGGAACTAGGAGGCTGGTTGGTCAGGGGGAGCAGCCACACTGCACTCTGGCACGTGACTCAGCCGCTGCCACCATAGACGCTGGATTGACTGCTCCAGGCTGCATAGTCCCTGAATTCCTGTTTTCTGCCGCCCCACTCAAGAGTACGTACTGCGGCTCTTGCACCAGTTATGTGGACCCATAGCTCACCGCCCCCGTTGTGCGCTAACTTGTTTCGGCCTCTAGACGCGCCCAGCAAGGCAAAAAGCCTTGTCTCCAACCGGAGTCGCCTTGAAAGCTGTTGGAATTTTGTCAGACAAAGCCTCCATCTTGGGAGCTTCGACAGTACCTCAACCTCCGCGTCTCCCACCCGCTCCATCTTGTGAGCCTTGTCGCCATCTAGAGCCTGCGTCGCCATAATCGCCACCGCCCTCTGCGATTGCATTTTTCCGCGTTCGGGGCCGACCAGGTCCAGCTCCACGAGCTTGACTCGTTTGCGACAGCTCATCACTAGGTTAACCCATCACTGGCACCACCATCATCTAGTCAACTCAATCGTGCTTCTCTTGCCCCTTCGCGTCGTGTTTAACCCAAGTACTTGTACTATTTCCAGAAGTCGATTCTCCCATCTTGTCAACATATTGGCCTCCACCGCGGTCGTCCATCGGACCTTGTCGTCCTTCGCCTCCTCAGCGGCATCGGCGCCGACTTGCTTTCGAACCCATTTCGCTCAACCTTACGACGAGGGATACCCCGCCTAGGTCCCGGCTACTGAATATCACAGCATGGCTTCCGACGGTGCTTCGTGGGGCGAAGATGGTCTGGGGGCTGCAGAGGGTGCTCAAGTTCAGCATAGCGACCAACAAGTTGATAACATTGTTCAAGAATCCCTTGCCTCAGGTGATGCTACCGATAATGGCGAAGACGATGGAGGGGACTATGACCCCGAGTCCGTCACCATCGGGTCCCCTGTCCAAGTTCCTGAAAACGCCTCGGCAGCGCCCTCTCAGCGCCAACCTTCCAAACCCAAGATGTCGGGCGGCTTCCTAGTGGAGGCATCTGACGACGAGGACGAGGAGTCTGCCAATGATGCACCAACGGTGGTGACTACGACGTCCAATGGCCAGCCCGCTCCCTCAGCCACGCCCACGGAGGTTAATACCCCAGTCGCACCCGTTGTTCCTCTTGCTCTTGTTGCTCCCGTTGCTCCCGTTGCTCCCGTTGCTCCTGTTCCTGCCCCCGCTGTTCCCGTTCCCGTTGTCCCATCCAGCGTGACTCCAGTCGTGACCGGTCTCGACCCGGTGGCTCTGCTTGAAGCTCGTGTCAGCCAGGACCCCAGAGGAGATATGGATGCATGGTTGGGTCTGATAGCCGATCACCGACGCTCCAGCAAGCTAGAGCAAGCCAGGAATGTTTACAACCGGTTTCTTGAAGTTTTCCCCCAAGCTGTAAGTAAGCCCAAGTGAAAACTACCCCGCAGCGCAACAGCTGATGCCAGTAAAGGCCGACATTTGGGTCGAGTGGATTGAGATGGAGCTTGGGCTGGATAACTTTGTCGACGCCGAGCAGCTTTTTGGCCGATGTTTGATGACAGTGCCCAATGTGAAGTTGTGGACCGTTTACCTCAACTATATCCGACGACGAAATGACCTCAACAATGATGCCTCCGGCCAAGCTCGCCGAACTATCACTCAGTCATATGAGTTTGTCATTGACAACATCGGCGTGGATAGGGACTCTGGCAATATTTGGCAGGACTATGTTCAGTTCGTCAAGAACGGACCAGGTCAGATTGGTGGGACAGGCTGGCAGGACCAGCAGAAGATGGACCAGTTGCGAAAAGTCTATCATCGAGCCATCACCGTTCCTATGCTGACTGTCAACAACCTCTGGAAGGAATACGACCAGTTTGAAATGGGTCTCAATAAAATGACGGTAGGCTGGCCCGGTTTAATCTTTGCTCTTCAGTGACTGATCTATTCCTTTATAGGGTCGCAAATTTATCCAAGAGCGATCGCCCGGATACATGTCAGCCAAGAGTGCTAACATTGCTTTGGATAACATAACTCGGCACTTGAAACGTACTAATCTGCCACGGCTTCCACCAGCACCTGGATTCGGTGGGAACCAAGAATTTAAGGAACAGGTGGAGATGTGGAAGAAGTGGATTGCATGGGAGAAGGAAGATCCCCTGGTCCTTAAGGCTGATGAACCAAAGGTCTACAACCAACGAGTTCTCTATTGCTACAAACAAGCTTTGATGGCATTGAGGTTCTGGCCCGAGATCTGGGTGGACGCTGCGGAGTGGTGTTTTCAGAATGATGTGCGTGAAAACGAAAAAGAAATGGGAACAGAAATGCTACTCCAGGGCATCAAGGCAAACCCAGAGAGTGTTTTACTCGCGCTCAAACACGCCGACCATATTGAGACCAACTATCCAGCCAAAGAAGGCGACAAATCAGAGTATGCTAAAGCAGTTCGAAAGCCTTTTGACGACGTGCTGGATACACTGTACGAACTAGGTGACAAAGCAAAGGAGCGCGAGAAGCTTGAAATCACGGCTCTCAAACAGGCCGCTGCCTTGGACCCGATCCAGCCATCCATTGAGCCAGAAGAGGGTGACGATGATAAGCCCAAGCGATCTCCAACAGAGGAGCGCATCGCAGCCATCCAGAAAGGGTATTCTATCGAGACCCAACAGCTGTCGCGCACCATTTCTTATGTCTGGATTGCCCTGGCTCGGGCTATGCGCCGAATTCAAGGCAAAGGCAACCAGACCGAAGGAGGTCTCCGCAAAGTCTTCACTGATGCCCGGCAGAAGGGCAGATTGACGAGCGACGTGTATGTCGCCGTCGCTTTACTTGAATCCGTCGTTTACAAGGACGCAGTCGGCGCCAAAATCTTTGAGCGCGGTGCCCGGCTGTTTCCTAACGATGAGAACTTTATGATTGAGTATCTCAAGTACCTCCATTCGAAGGATGACACCACGAGTAAGTATACTACACCCCCAAATAGAGCCCCGGATTCGTGAACTAACTTGTGTCGCAGATGCGCGTGTCGTGTTTGAGACCTGTGTCAACCGTCTTATCTCAAAGCCTGAGACGTTGTCAAAGGCAAAGCCGCTGTACGCGTACTTTCACAAGTACGAATCGCAGTACGGCGAACTGTCACAAATTTCCAAGCTTGAGGAGCGCATGGCTGAGCTCTTCCCCGGTGATCCCAGACTCAGCTCCTTTGTGGCCAGATACTCTTCCGAAAAATTCGACCCAATTGCCACTTTGATCATCATCTCCAAAGCTGTACAGATGCGACCTAAGCAAGCGCTTCCTGCCATCGAACAGCCCACCTCGGTCCGTAACAGCCCTCTGCCAGTGCGACAGGAACAAAGCCCGCGGCCACAGTATGTTCGGGCAACGGCATCTCCCAAGCGACCGCTGGGCATTGATGATGATGAATTGAACCCCCCAAAGCGGCTTGCTAGGGGAAGCTCGCCTTTGAAGGGTGCAGCTGGCCGTCGGCTTGACCAACAACGTCGCAATCAATCATCTGCACTCCACCGAGACATCACCTTTCTACTCAACATTCTTCCACCCGCCCAGAGCTTTGATGCCCAACGGCTAAGCCCTATTGGCATGGTTTCCCTGCTTCGGGATACTACTCTACCCGACTATGCTACACTAAAAGCGACTGGCGTGGGACAGGCCCGCTATGCCAACCCCAGCCATACCCGACAGCCGTCGGGCGAATATGGGAGCCGGCCGCTGAGCCCCTACGGAAGGGTGTCGTCTGGGTCTGGTGCGTATAGGAACTCGCCGTTGCGACCAGAGAGTGGAAGTGGATACCAAGCCGGCCCCTACCCCCCTCCCGATGCAAGCGGCGGGCAGCCTGCATGGTCTCAAGCGCCGAGCGCGTATGGAGCACCGCCAAACCAGTACGGAGGATATCGATATTGATTGCTTATGTTGTGGGTCTCGCCCGGACAAAGGCAGTTTGTTCCCGCAAACACGTCATTTATTAATACTTGTCGACGAGACTGCCTCGTCGGGTCATGGTGCCGGGGGATCTGGGGAAGGGTATTCTTGTCTTGCATGGTATGGCGTTCGGTAGGGATCCAGGCAGAAACGGCGGCTGCTGAGTTTTGTCCCGTCGAGACCAAAAGGGTTCCGGTGGGGATGGTGGGTTGATGAATATTTTCTCACATAGTTTGCCTGTTATGTAGCGTAAATGCAGAAAGCTTGGGTGAAATTAAGTGTCTGTTTGCCGTTTGATGAGTGTTTGGTGAGTTGTGATCCCAAAGGGTGCGCCGTGAACCGAGCGTGCTGAATGTGCACCAGACCGAGGGCAAACCTTGTTTAGAGACTGAACCACCGCGTTCGTATGGGTATCAAAAAAGGTGACCTTGAGGTGTTTGACAATATTCGGGCCAACACAGCGTATGGGTTCTCACGCAGTCCCACCGTACCATGTCCAAACATCCAGACATTCTACGCCGGCAAACGGCAAACAGGATGCGAATCCCTTGCTAGGCTCTTCGTTCGGCTAGAGCAAAAAATTCAGCACTGGGGCGTCTTTGGATTCAGGAGTTTGGAACTCGCACACACACTGGCACGGATTGCGGCTTCCCGCGTTCGCTTGCCAGCTGCCGTCGGGAGTTCACAGATTAGCCTCGCTTTTTCGTGAAGCTGGCGCCCTGTTGGCAGCTGGCTACGGCTGCACGTTTCTTGCATTCTCTGCTGAACTATATATTCTCACTTCTCCCCCCGTTTCCTCCCCTTTCGTCTCCTCACAACACACCTCACTTCTTCACCTCGAACTCCAAACTTCTCTTTAACACCTGCTCTACACAGCACCGCTCACTAGCAACACCGACCGCTCTCCAAACTGCTCTCCAATGTATGTCAGTGATTCACACGTCTTCGCCTCTAGCCCCGCTCTTTGCACATGAAAACTCCTTCATCGCTCCCTCTCTTCTTTCACACACCTCTTCCTCTTCTACCTTCACACATCAAAACCTCTCCTTATCTGACCCGCCTCCAAACATATTTCCGTTCTCTCTAAGCTCTGACATCTTGCAGTCATCGACCGTCAGCTTCATCTCTTGAGTTTGGCTCTAGCAAGGAGCAAGCTGTTTTGATCAGGTTCGTAAGTCTTCTCCAGCCCTTTCTCATCCAGTTCCCTGTTTCACTTCTGAGGTGCCCGCGTGCACTCTGCCATGTATCTCATTTGATTACCAGCTTCTGGTCTTTGTTTGCACAAGCGTCCTCTTTCACTTTCAAGTCTCTGAACAATAGCTAAACTCTCTTTCCTAGGGCAATCAACCGCCATGTCTGACCGACGACGTTCCCCATCCCCCTCTGGGCGTGGGAGCCAGTCCCCCTCTCGAGCCTCCGCTGCTGGTCCTTCTTCGGGATGGACCCAGGGCCCTGGTTTTGACCCGGCGCGCGGCGCCAAGCAGGACAAAGGCAACACTCGTATGGAGCTCCCTCCTGATGCGTACACTTCGGAGACTCAGAAGGACAAGTTTGCTCTCCGAGGGAAGAATCTCAACACCGAAGGCATGCCTGTAGACGTTGAACTGAACCAACTTCGAATGACCAAGTTTGACTTCAACAAGAGGATCTACCAATATGACGTAAGATGATCTGATCTCAACCATTGTGCACCACTGACAATTCATCCAGGTTGTTCTGTCCCCCGAGCCCGATAAGCTTGGCCCTGTTATGAAGAAGATTTGGGCTCATCCCAAACTTCGCGCTCAACTCCAGCCATACAAGGGTGACAAATGGCTCTTTGACGGCAAGAAGCTGGCTTGGGCCCCTGCACTCCTTGATCGAGGAGAGATTCGGTGCAAGATCGACCTTGACGAAGGCAAGCTGCCTCCAGGGGGCAAGGCTCGTCCCGGTGCAGAGTTCTATGTCACCATTCGCAAGACAACCGAGATCAAGGTCGGAGTCCTCCAAAGCTACTTGGAGAACAATACATCCTTCAACAACAGTGTCCAAGAGGCACTGAACTTTTTAGATCACCTTGTGCGCCAGTGGCCGTCACAGAAGCTCTTGGCTATCAAACGCAACTTTTATCAGGTATCCAATAAGGGCAGTGCTCTCGGCGATGGCACCGTTGTCCAAGTCCGAAAGGGAATGTACGCTTCTGTCCGAATGAGCCAGAACATGAATGTCGGCGGTGTCGGACTCGGTTACAACATTGACGTGGCCAATACTTGCTTCTGGACAGGTGAACAGGCTCTTGAGGTACTGGTTTGCAACTTCCTCGCCACCTGTGACCGGGACTTTCAAGGAACAACTCCACTCAAAGCCATCAAGCTCTTTAAGCCTGTCAAGAGAAATGGTCGCTTGGAGTCATCCGACGCTTTCAAGCAATTGCGAAAACTTCGCCGGCTCAAGTTCAAGGTCAACCGCGGCGATCGGACCGGCCCTGCCCCCAAGGTTTACACAATTGTGGACTTTGTCTTTAATGAAAAGTATGGTGAAGATGGCGCGAATGCACGAAATGTTTCCTTCGAGCATAACGGCGCCCAGATCTCTGTTGCCGAATACTTTCGCCAAAAGTACAACGTCAATTTGCGGTATGCTGACTTGCCACTCATCGACGCTGGCAAGGGAGGAAAGATCCCCATGGAGCTTGCTTGGGTTGAGTCCATGCAACGCTATCCCTTCAAGTTGAACCCTGACCAAACTGCGGCAATGATCAAGATTGCCGTGACCCGACCACCGGTCCGCAAGAGGGACATCAAAGCGAACATCAGCGAGCTCAAGCTCGACGAAGATCCCTTCTTGAGAGAGTATGGGGTTAATTTCGAAACCGAATTCGCGAAGACCAAGGCCAAGATTCTGCCACCCCCCAAAGTCAAGTTTCAGGGTAATGCATTTATCGAGCCCCGATATTCAGGCCGGTGGGATCTGCGGGGGAAAAAGTTCTGGAAGCCAAACAATGTCCCCCTACAGTCTTGGGGTTTTGTTGTTATCGAACAGGACGTTCCGTTGCCAGTCTTGCAGCAGTTTGCCGCAACCTTCAAGACGACCTATATGGGGCATGGCGGCAAGGTCACAAAAGATCCTCGAATTCTGCGCCCATCGGGACAGTCTCGAATGAACGTAGCCGATGTTATTTCTTGGGCTCATGAAGATATCACCAAGGCCACGGGTTACACGCAGTTGCTCTTCTGTGTTGTTTCGAAGAAGAACAGCGGGTCCTACGAACGGCTGAAGAAGTCTGCTGATTGCCGGTTTGGAATATTGACCCAGGTTGTTGTTGCGAACCACGTGCTGAAGAACAATGGGCAGTATCATTCGAACGTTGCCATGAAGGTCAATGCCAAGCTTGGCGGCGCGACTTCCTTTGTTAGCCCACCATGGAAGTGTCAAAACTTTTTCCCCAGAGACCGACCAACCATGATGATCGGAGTGGACGTTTCTCATGGTGCTCCCGGTGCTAACACTCCATCTACCGCCGCCATGACCATGTCTATTGATCCAGACGCCACCCGTTATGCGGCGCTGGTGGAGACAAATGGGTATCGAGTAGAGATGCTTACCCCTGCCAATGTCCGCATGATGTTTGGACAACTGTCCAACTACTGGCGAAGCAACCATGGTGGCGGCGTCCCCGCTCACATCATTTACTTCCGCGATGGTGTTAGTGAAGGCCAGTTTGCTCAAGTCTTGGACCAGGAAATCGGCGAGATCAAGGCTTTCCTCAAGGGAAAGGTTGCCAAAATGCCCAAGTTTACGGTGATTGTAGCCACCAAGCGCCATCACATCCGCATGTTCCCGCTCAAGGGTGACAAGAATGGGAACCCATTGCCAGGCACTCTCGTTGAGCAGGAGGTAACCCACCCATTCATGTGGGACTTTTACCTCAACTCGCATGTGGCAATCCAGGGAACGGCTCGCCCTGTCCACTATCACGTCATCCTAGACGAGATGAAGGTTCCCGTCAATGATTTGCAAAAGATGATCTACCAGCAGTGCTACTCTTATGCTCGGTCGACCACGCCTGTTTCGCTGCACCCTGCAGTCTACTATGCGCATCTAGCTAGTAACCGCGCTAGGGCTCATGAGAATATTGCAACCAGCGAAGGCTTCCGCTCTGGCCCCAAGGGCCACGAAATGACACGCGAGAAGATTGCCCGGGGAATTTCGCTCAACGGCCCTGAACGAGGGATTGATTCAGTTCCCCTGCTCCGGCTTGGAGGAAACCTCCAGCCTGGGCGGCCTCCCCTCGCAGGCGAAGAGGCAGCTCGGAACTTCTTCCGCCAGACCATGTGGTACATCTAAGAATATAATTGGCCGCTGTCAAGCTTGATGAGATGTGAGTGAAGCTTACAGTGGTGTGTGTTTGTGGGGGAGGGACCATCACCAGGGAGGGACGGGAGGGCAAGGTGTTGGTCGGAGAGGAGAGTGAGCAGGCTTTCGAAGGGGGGCACGAAAAACCAAAACCAAAACCAACCCCCCCCCTAAAAAAAACCCATACTCAACTAAAAGGGGCGACCGGATTGGCGGGTAGTGGCGGCGGAGGTCTAATACAAAATTCTTGCTAGACTTAGATGGTGAATCTCAGACAGTGGGGACCAATTACTGGGTTGCAAGTCATATATGTTGTGCCAATTTCCTTGTTTCTGTGATAATCTACATGATGGTCTGCCAGACTGTCAACCTTCCGCCCATGCACATGCACATTCGTGTGACTATCAACTCCAGGTTGGAAAGTCAGGCACTCTTATCTTCCAATTCTCAAAATTTTCAACAATGGCACGGCAGGTTTCATTCCGCCATTTCTTGATGAGCTTCTGTTTGTCTTGCTCGGTCAACCCAGTTATGCGACTAAAGTCGGAACCGTGTCGAGGCCAATGGCCAGAACCGCCCTCGGCGAAGATGTCAGACCTCCGGGCCATGGAGAGCATGACCTCACTCTCAGGCCACTCATGTGACCGCTCGTAGAAAGGACGCCCACGTAGCCATTCCGCCTGTAGCCCAGAGTCTGGCATGTCTAGGTGATCCCATATCACGTAGCCGCCTTCCAGGAAATTTTGCTCGTGGCTTCCATATGTGCTGTAGTAAATGGGGATGTGCTGATACCCTGCAAACCACGAACGAAATGGGCCCGAGTTGATTGTATCGTACTGGCCATTCAGAACCCGGTCTAACCGCCTGATATGTGCCGGCTCATAATCCTGCAACGGAATGTCGGTGTCGTCGAGTTCAAGCGGCAGGAGAAATGTTTCTTCGGGTGCCATTGCGTATGTCAGTCGGCAAGGGTAATTCTCAGGGTCGATGTGGTCGAAACTATCCAACTGGAGCAGGCTACATTTTTCTCGGTAAGTTTTTGCGCATGCCACCTTCTTGAGAAAAGGCAGCCCGTGGCTAAGCTGCGGATGCTGTTAGACAGGTCATGTCTTTAAGTTGCGGCTTGGGAGGGAAGGCTTACAAACTCCTGAGCGCGCTCAGGTTTGGTCTTGGTCCAATCCACCTTGTTGCTTCCCCACTCGACATCATGCGCGGCAACCTCGTCAAACGCTGGCTAGATTTAGGAAGAAATACCAGAAAAGGGAAGAAGAAAAAAGAAGAAGAAGAAGTAGAAGAAGACGAAGAAAAAGAAGGGGCGGCGGTAGAGCCAACTCACCATGGTGGATTTTTCGCTCCAGATAACTAATCACGCACAAGACTTGGTGGTTGACCCACGGGGAGAAAGGATCGATGAGGTGGCGATAGCGTTCCTCTGGTTCCATCGGATTCCCGTAGCGAACACAGATTAGGTTGCACATCATCTGATATCGGAAAAAGGCTCGGACCAATCGAAACTTTTCAGATGGTGTAATGTCTGGAGAGTGGAATATACCGACATTGCCTTGTAGAGCAGCGGCGGCCTCCTTGGCCAGGTCATAACTCATAAACTCGGCGGCCTCATAGTTCTTGCTCATGAAGACGTGACTGTCCAATGTCAAGTGAGGGAGCGTCGCGATGACTTTCTCAGGCTGAAGTATGTGGTGTCCCAGTCGTTCCAGAAGGCAGAGCACAGCACCGCTGTCCCTGGGATCTATCTCTGTTGAGTCCAGCAAGGCAACGGCAAAGGGAAATAGCTCGTCTGAGATCTGGTTCCGGATAACGCCATTAGGAATCGTGTGGGCGTTCTCCCTGTAAGCGGCGAGGAAAATACGATGGCTTAGAATGGCACATCCTAGGTCCTGGATCGAGTCGAGCTGGATGAGTATGTCTGAAATGACGTGCAGAGGAACGTTGAGAAGCGGGGACGACTCCATTGTTGCTGTTACTACTGATTTGGTGGCTTTTTGGACTAGACACTGGGAAGGCAAACGAAAACTCGAGGGTGGTATTTAAGGAAAGAAATACCAACAAAATGAGATCACATGACAACTCATTGGGATACTTTGCGATAATATTGCATTTGCGTACGGGGCCTGGTGTCGTGGGGCACCTGGAGAGCTGGGGGAGAAGGAGCTTTGTGGCCTGGGTCAAAAAGGTGGCATACACCTGGAAACCCAATTGGAAAATATCGTGGACATGAGGGGGCAGATAACCCATACAATATATGAAACACCGGAATATACTGACACTGTTCATATGCAGAATATGTGGCTTGCTTTGGTCCTCCCTGGTGCAAAGTTGCGGTTGGTGTTACGTATTGCCGCTGGTCGCTCACCAGCTAGCTCCCAGTTCTTCATCACATCAAAGAGAAATTAAGCATTCAGAGTGATGCCCTTCGGCGCAAAGCTAAATAGGATGGAGACGCGCCGGAATTATGATATTGTCTTGATTGAGTATAACACCGGGGTTGCCGGGGGCGTTGGAAAACTCATGTCACTACCCAGCATGACCAGCTTGGGCTTTCAAGGTCAATATGTACAAATGAAATATGCAGAAGGAATTTTCAGACGAAAACTGTAAACTTGAAAAAAGAAAAAAAAAAAAAAAAAGAAGAAGAAGAAGAAGAAGAAGAAGACGGCATGAATATTTACGACGAATTGCAAGCTGCAAAACGATTGCATCAAGATGCGAACGTAAGTTTCCATTGTGAACAACCTTTCCCTAGCCGAAAAAGAAGTTAGCCAAGTAGCAAGGTAGCTTTGCAATACAAGAAGGGGGGGAAATAATTGCACAATATATTTGCGACTGTCGTGGGAGAGTCTAAATGGTTGAAGTGGATGTTGGCGGGGCGCAGACTGCATGCAAAATGAGCGCTGGCTCCCTTGTTGGCAGCTGGGTAGCACTAGCTCTGAGCACGCAGCCATCATATGAACCCTGATAGATTGAACGATACTGAGAAAGTCAAAGCTGGGGCGGGTGGGAGGAGAGGACTGGAAGTTGACGGCGGTGGCTCAGTCTGGGAATCTTGCCCGTCTTCGAGGTACGTAGTAAGATGACAAGGAGCAACAGGTTCCAATTTATCTGGAAGAAATAGGTTAATGTCATTTTTACCAATGGCATTTTATGTAAAAGCAAACACTGTAAAAATTCTCAGATTTTCCTTGATTTCCTCGAGGCATGTCTGATGGGGAGAAAGCTCGAGAGAAGCCTAAAAGCCACAACCCCGCTCATCGACTATTCGCTGAATGAATGCATCACCCCCTCAATAAGGCAAGGCTTCTGCTGCGATATTGCTTTTTTTTTCCTTCTTTTTTTTTTCCTTAATTTTTTATACTTTATTTTTTTACGACGCTACAGAATACAACGACAAGGGCGGCCAGTGACCCAAGGGGGGTGGGCATATGATTGTGATGTGTCACGGCATCAGGTCAAGCTAAGCAAGGAACCACAGTGGCGATGACGGCGGCAGGAAAGAGATGTATCATATGCGAACCATTGCGTTCAACGGCTTCTCCCGTGCAAGCGCAGTCTCGGAACACGATTCCGACGCCAGAACTTTACTCCAACGACATGCGCTGACTGCGATGTGGCTTACTGCGAACGGCTGTACCACCACCCATGGACTATTTCGCCGAATATTACCTGAACGTAGGGGGCCATCGGGGCATTTCCACGAAATAAAGATTTTTTTAAAGAAGAAGAAGAAAAAGACATTGGCCATGTCGTGTCTTGCCATGTGAAACATTGATCCTCCTACTCAGACTCGATGTGATAATAATCCTCAAACCCAATAGCCTCTAATTGTGGCTTTCTGACGCAGCAACATTATATACCCTCCACTCCAAGCATCACCCTCGGCCTTGAAGCACCAAAAGGCGCTCGGAACCTTCTTCTACCTCTGCTACAGGGTCGTTATGTTCCCCGGGTGGGCCTCACACTCATCGTCTTATGCCTTGGGGCATGTTGGCAATTTTTAATAAGGCCATGCAATAGTCATTCTCAGCAAACAATATTCAAAGTAATGTTGAACGCGAGTAAAGCGTCTCTACCAGGAAAAAAAGGCCCCAACGATATGTTCTGTATCATGACAGGCTCGATTTCAGTCAGCCCCCCTGTTCTGAAGGAGTTTCCAGGTGCCAGTGTCAATCATCCCCTACTTGCCTCCCCTCCCTCCGAACTCATCGCTTTTCTGCCTTGGTCAAACTTTTCACTGCTTTCGTTTGATCAAAGCTTGTAGATAAACAGGTGAGAAGGTGACATGTTGTTCGTGGATGAAGAGTCCAAGGTAGGATCAAACGGGCCTACGGATGATGAAGAATTGACCACATTCTCGTTTTCTGCCCTACAACCTAGGTCAGAAGATGGATCCATGGAGGACACAAACGACGAATATGTGAAATATGTTGAGAGAGAGAAAAAAAAAAAGGAAGAGCATTCCTCATCGTCAAATGAGTTATTCGGGCCAGGTGGGCTTTTTCGGGATTTTACGCATGTACTGTCTTGTTTGTATGGAACTAGCATTAGACGGCCCCGGGAGCTAAGGATATCAATGATGAGATGCCGACCAACATGTCGTGCATCCGTCGTAAGAAACTGCCCTTCTTAGAAAACTTGCCTAGGGCCCCATGTTTCGGAGGAGTTTGCCAATGACGCTGTGTGTGCGAACTATCGTTCCCAACAGCCGTTGTCCCCCAATACATGGCATAATTTGCATAAATGGGTGGTCCATGGAGAAGGTCCCACAACTTTGGGGTCAAGAAGAGCGGAGACCACAGCCCCCAAACTCGCGATGACCCCCAACTCTGTACAAATCCCTTGCCTTGTCCATCAAATAACCCCAGATTCACGGCAGTGGAGCTGTTGAAATCCCGAAATCTCTGCCTTTTATTGGTGGGGAAATATTTCGCCACCCGCCAATCTGGAGAACGAGTCAGCCTGTTGGCGGCACATGGCCTTGGGGGTCGATTCACATCGCGCGATTCCTGCTAGGCGGCATTGCGGGTTCATCTAGCAAGTGGAGAAGTCGGAAGCCACCAGGAAAGTCTCCCAATTAAAGAGGGATATGGGGTAATCCCCATGGGGAAGGGGGCCGAAAGGGGTTGGTGTCGGATTGAGGGCATTCACAAACGCAGCTTGGCCACCACGCCTTCACGGCCGCAACGCGCTGGACTGGACCGAGCGCTGGGGACGCGGCTTTTTGCCGGGTCGCACCAATTGATTGGCCGAAGACAACTGTGAACCAAACCCACAGATTGATAAAAAATTACGGCAGCGGTAGACGTGGACTTGGCCTTGGTTCAAGCGATATCGGGCTAATGAACGCACGGTTGACTGGGGTGGTTTTTTTGTTTTGTTTTGCCTGTCTAATAACTACTATTCTGTGCTGCCAATTCATGCTTCCCCAATTCTTGGCCGTCGCATGTCGGCAAATGACTTGTTAGTCATGTCGGAAAGGCTAAAGATTGGCCAGGTTCTCCTCACGAACCCCTCGATACAAGATAGAAGAAATTGGGGAATTTGTGCAAGGCTTGCCAAAACCGTTGTGGATGGGGGCAAACTCCTCCTCCTCCCCGAGCTAGTCTCGCCTCTCCTCACCAGGTGGGGATGGTCACATCCACGGCCCCACTAATGGACCGTCGCTGCAAGCATCGTTTGGTCTTTTGCAGACGACTGGTTGGAGCGTGGTCCCTGTTCAGTAAGGGCAATAAAGACCGAAGTCGCTTATCAGATGGACAAAACAGGGCGCCATTTGCATCTTGCGCCTTGTGTCTGACCCTTCTCGCAACCTTTTGTATATATATCTCTCTCTCTGTGTGTGTACTGCCCATACGAGAAACAAGACAGAGAGACAGAGAGGCGACCGGGGAACAAACGCCCACCATGGCCAAACAAAACCATCCAGACACCAATCCCATCGACGTAGACGACATTGACAAGCCCACTGTTGTTACTGCCGAAAACCTACCCCACGAGCTCTACGCCGAGGCAATTGCGCGATATCCCAGCGACGACCACATCGACGCCGCAGAGGAGAAGAAGCTCCTTCGAAAGCTAGATCGCCTCATCATTCCCGTCCTGGGCATCTGCTACTTCTTTTACTATGTCGACAAGACGACGCTGTATGTAGTGCCATTCTTCACCCACCCCCCGCTGACTACCCCAACTAGAACGACAATGTACTGACCTCCTCCTTCTTCTTCTTCTTGGCACAGTTCCTATGCCGCCATCTTCGGCCTCAAAGAAGACCTCAGCCTTAAGGGAGACCAATATTCATGGCTGTCGAGCTGCTTCTACTTTGGCTGGCTCGTCTGGGCCATCCCCTCCAACCTCCTGATGCAGCAGAGCCCGCCCGGCTACTACCTCGCCTTCAACATCTTCATGTGGGGGGCTCTCCTCATGGCCCAGGCCGCTGCACACAACTTTGGCGGTCTGCTTGCCCTGAGGATCCTGTCTGGCGCTTTTGAGGCCATCGCGGACCCCGCCTTTATGCTCATCACCTCCATGTACTACACGCGTGCCGAGCAGCCATCCCGCATCGCAGCTTGGTATGCCTTCAACGGCATTGGCGTCGCCGGCGGAGGTCTGATTGGTGAGTCCGCTTCCAGATAATTTGCCTCTTCTCTGAAGATGCATAGAATAACATCCCCCTCCCTCCCTCCCAGGTTACGGCATCGGAAACATCAAGGGGGCGCTCCAGTCCTGGCGCTACGAGTTCCTCATCGTCGGCGCCTTCTGCGCCTTCTGGGCCATTGTCCTCGTCCTCATCCTGCCCAACTCGCCGCGCACCATCAAGGGCTTCACGCACGATGAAAAGCTCATCATGATTGCGCGCATGCGACGGAACCAGACCGGCATCGAGCAGCGCAAGATCAACTGGGGCCAGGTGAAGGAGGCCTACCTCGACTACAAGACCTGGCTCTTCACCATTCTCGGCTTCGTCTCCAACATCCCCAGCGGCGGCATTTCAAACTTTTCCACCCTGGTCATCAAGGGTCTTGGCTTCGATACGCTTCACACGGCGCTTCTTGGCATTCCCCAGGGTGTGCTAGTCGTCATATGGATCGGCCTGGGTGCCTTGGCCAACAGGTACATGCCGCAAAACAGCAGAACGCTCGTCTGCGCCATGTTCATGCTCCCCACCATCGCTGGTGCTCTTGGATTTCTCCTAGCGCCTGCGGACGCTTACGTAGGACGATTAATCTGCTTGTAGGCACAGCCTTCCCTGACAGCCAAGTCCTCCCAACCTGTCAGTATGCTAATACCCTTTCCAGTTACCTCACCGGCTCATACCAGGCATCGTTCGTCATGTGCCTGTCCCTCATCACCTCCAACACTGGCGGCCAGTCCAAGAAGATGATCGTCTCGGGGATGATTTGGTTTGGAGCGTGCGTGGGGAACATTGCCAGCCCTTTCTTCTACCTCACTTCCCAGGCGCCTTCGTACCACCTCGGGATCGGCTCGTTGCTCGTCTCCAACTGCATCGAGCTGGCTCTCTTCTTTGTCTTCCGCTACTCATTCATGTGGGAGAACAAGCGCAAGGAGCGCCAGCGGGCCGAGCTACGAGCTGCTGGCAACAATATGGCTGACGAGCTGAACGCCACTGCATTTAAAGATATGACGGACAAGGAAAATCCCAACTTCGAGTATGTTTACTAGAGAATTGTATTAATATAGCTTCCGAAATTATCTGCCGTCAGTCAGCCTACTAGTTGAAGGAACAAATGACAAAATAAAATGTCTGACTGTCCCTACTTTGCCCAACACCAATCAATGGTGCCATGCACCACCAATGATAGTGCAAGTTGCTTGCCACTCTATCCATCCAATGCATGTTGTCGCCAACGACACCATAAGCCACCATGGAAGTTTTACTAATCCTCGGCTCACATAGCTCGAGGCCCATTTTACATAGAAATGTGGCCGAATTGAAGAAATTGCGAATGAAAATTGGTTTCTCAAATAGTTGAACTGCTCTCTTTGTGGTGTCAAATGAAGAAGTTGGGCCGAGACTATAATAAAAAAAAAACCCGAACTACCCCCACACCATCTTTCCTTGCCATGAAGGGACAAATACTTCAGTAGACACATAGAAAACTCACCTACTTCGCTCTTTAGGCTACCAACAGCGCTTTTACGAGCAGTCTTGGCTTTAAATTCCCCCAATCACTGCCTGAATCAAAACGGCTGACCAGTCTGAAGCTGACCCAGTCGAGCCATTCAGTGCGCAAATTAAGGGCCCTCTTGGCCGTCATCCCCACAACAGAGGGGCCCGCTCTCCTCAACCACCATAATCATGTATATGAGGTTTCGGGAAGGGTTCGGTTCTCAAGGACAAAAACGGTTCAGACTATCCCAGAATCTGTCAGTACTGGTCGATGGCATGTAATGAGTTACCAACTCAGGCTAATACGTCCCAGTGGGAAGCGGCAAAGGGACGAGCCGGCGCCAACGGCCCGAGAAAGCGATTCAAACTTAAAACACTGGCCCAGAACATGGCGGTCTGGCGCTTTTTTGACGAGTTTGAGGGGTTTGGTGTGTCGCCATGGGACGGGCAAATCGCCATGATCATTTAAGACGGGCTGTACCCATCCAACCCACCATCAAGGGGATTCCGATCTATGGTGGACCTCAGACTCAAGGGTGACTTGGGACAAGGGAGGATCAAAGCACAAGGCCCATCAGGCCCACCACGTCACGAACTGGGGAAGTCTGTGGATTTTCCGCGCCTCGCTAAGATACGCGTAAATCTCGATCCTGTATTGTTCAAAGTTCGCTAGTGCCAACCACCTCAACGGAGGAAGAACCGAGGTTGAAGCCCTTGTTGGTGTGGTAGGTACTTACTTATCCACGTTCTCGGTTGTCATCCCATTGCCCCTTTGCGCATGGAGCGACGAAGCTAGCCAATCCCCTGTCCTCCTAGCGTAATCAGCACTGTGCAAGTTGAAGCATTTTCCTTCGCCAACTCAGCTGAGTGGACATGCCGGCACAACGTGAGACTTCTATCATCCGTTAGTAATAGCGACCCATGAACGATGCGCGCTATTTATGAGACGTTGCCCCACACTTGCTTGAGCCGCATCGTAGCGTTTCAGTAGCAGATGAGGCTATCGCGGCCTTGAACAACCTCCGTCGGGGCGGTCCAACACTTGCCAGGGCGATAGGGCTAGGCGAAGTCTTAACCAGGGCAGTGCCACATGGTATATAGCACGCCTAGCCAATCATTCGCCAATCTCAACGCAAGACTCTTCTGTACTTGAAGGGCTCATGAAGTTGCAATACTGGATTAAACCGCAGCTATCATAGCAGGGTATTCGAGAGCCGTCACAAACCCCTGTTTCGACACGGAAAAGAGTTGGTCAAATGCGTATAGCATCCAGACTGAGGTAAGACAGAGCTTAATGTGGCTATACGTGTCCCCTGAAGCCAAGCAAAGTACAACGCGACGACCTTGTACACGTTTAGCCACAATACAAGTCCCTCCACCAAAAAAGGCCAAGGAGCCCAGCGAAAACCAAATCATGGCTTTCAAGCATTTGTATATGTTGCATCGTATGAGTTGAACAGTCAGGAGGCAGCCTTGTCGTGGAGGAGGTATATATCCGATAGGGGGGCGGAGGAAAAGGGGAGCAGTGTTGTTAGGTTCATTCGATGGTGATGTAGTTGGGAAACCCTGGTCCAGATTCAGAGTCTGAAGGCACACCGAGCTTCGTGGGATAGGAAAATAGAGGAGGCCGCATGCTCGATTAATGAAGACAGCTCTGTCAACTATGCTCCTTACAGGACCCTCTTTTACGATTGGCATTGGGTCCAAGACAGGAAAACACGGCGAGGAATGGCTTCCAAGAGGCTTCCGAGAATCCCTGCTTACCTAGAGCCAGCAACTAGCATCATGGCAGCAGAGATTGGATTCGGAGAGACAAAAGAGAACCCGGGGATCATGGGGCCGACCGAAGAGAATGTTTTACTCGATGAATAGTGCTCCGTAAGGTCTCGGTATCGATGTATCGATGTATTGATAGAACGGTCCGACCGGAAAGGGACCGCGATGCAACGGGTCGAGAAAAGGGGTAGTCTCCCGCTTCTGCACGTCGATGGTCAGCAACACCCCATAAACTAGCAGTCCATCTCTAAGAAGCAGATTCAGGAGCGATTTCCGGGTGGAAATGGGGACATAAGATGTCGGTTGAGAGCATGCACTCGCGTCGGAGGAGATTTCCAACGCGGATCATCAGCCAGGAGACGTGGCAACTGGTGAGAAATCATAAGCAAGAAGTCCGGAACGCGTCCGTTCTACTCCCGCATATCGCTTGCCTGCTATCCTTGGTCATCTGCTGGTAACATGCATCAGACTAGCCATAGAGGTAGGATGGGTTGCCATGATTCGAGGAAATCATTCCGCCTGTGTGACTAGAGGTGACAGCGACCGCATAAAAATTACTGTTGCATGCATTAGGTGGGCACGGTGGCATTGGCGTTGCGTACAACAGAAGAAAGAAGAATTGGTAGCGAGTCACAAGAGAAGCGGATGGAGCTTGGGGCTGGCCAACTACTGGTCGGCACTGGGACCCTTGACCATAACACGACCTGGATGTATCAGAGTTCGTTTATTCCAGGCTCCTCTGCTACCTGGCGACACAGATGTAAAGGGGATAAGATGATTTGTGATGAAAGGGAAAGAGCCTATGCTATGGCGAGCTATTCGGCTGACAATTGGTCGAAAGGGAGGCCATGAGACCAACGGACCACACCTCCAAGTCCAACAGGCTGGTCCGCACGCATTTGCCTCGCTGGGGGCTGGTCTAGTTCAAGAAGAGGGAAATTCTTGAGTCAGTGGGCGGCAAGGGGGACAAGATGAAGCCTTGGACAGCCCCGGATGCGTCATGGTGGGTTCAGAAGGATAAGGTTCGCTGTTCGCTGATTGTCTCTCCCCCCTACCGCGCACATTCCAGTCACTTTCTGATCTCCTATGCTTAAATGATCCCACGTTCGACGGAATCGCAGGCGGGGGCATCTGTCTCAGCTCATTATTGCCTCGGGGGGGATTGTTGGTCGCACCCAATTCAAAAGGAGTGTCGACGAGGGTGGGTGGGAAGGAATCAGACAGCCCCAGCACAAGCTGAATGAAGCGGACACACACATTTTTTGAGTAAGCCCAACTTTGCCGGAAACAAAAGTTGGCCCTGCAGGTCGTGGCCAAGTTCGCTATGCTTGCTTCCACCAAGGCAACCCACACTGCCCTGAATCTGCCCTGTGCAAGGTTGGTTGTTGCTTTCTGATCCTTCCATGGGACCCCATCCGGGCTTGATGTGAGTCTCAGTTGTGGAAATAGTGATTACCAAGGGGAAGACGGCCGGGCTGTTCAACCAACATCTGGCCCCTGTCCCATGGCACAGCAAGGCAACTATCTGGGATCCATTTGGGCAACAAACGTGTTTGCCTTAAGCGCCTAGAAAATTTCTACGTGATTCGAAAAAAAAAAAAATTTGGCGCGGTGCAAACTATTCACGATTCACAAGAGGGGCGGCGGTGCACGCAACGGATGTGAACGACTTCACGCTTTTCCCTGTCCAGGCCTAAGCATAGCGTGCATTCCGTATCAAATCCTTGCATTCATCACGAACCAACACTTTTGTCACGGAAAAAAACGCCTAGACCAGCGCTCGGCCATTTCCCACCTGAGAAGATAAAAATCAACGAGGCACATCACATACCCTGACAAAGTTCACGCGTTATCTAAGGTCTCGGCCTGCTCATCCATCCTTAAGTGATTCCGCACCCCAACTCCAGCAAACAGTCTCGGGTGGTGTCATCACCAAAACACTTCATCCCAATAAGCTTTAATCCATATCGATAGCTTCCGAGCGGGCCGTTGCCGTTGCCGTCGCGATCGCTCGATTTCGGCCCGTCCTTAACACAACCAGTATGGGCTCGAGCATGGTCTGGATTCTCACCAGTGCTTCGTCCGGCTGGGAGTAGTGGCTTGGTGCCAACAGATCCAGGGGCCTGTTTTCATCGCTCAAGAACTCCTCTACCATCTTGCCTCGACTCGATTCGTATCCCAGAGCACACATGTTGGCTGAATATCTTCATTACCCCCGTCAGTTCGCCGAGGAAAAAAAATCGAGGCCACAAGGACTAGAAACAATCACATACCTCTCGAAGCCAGCTAGTTCTATTCAATAATAAGGGAGAGTGCAAAGCTTGGCTGCTTATCTAGTAAGCGAGTTGGGAACAACCCACAGAATTTTCGTCTTGCAGATTTCTCCCAGCTAAACTGAGAGAAACAGCAGTTCATATACCCTATCAAACGCTACTTGACATCCCTTTCCTGCGACCTGCATCACTCTACTGGTATAAAAAAAAAGCAACGACACACAAAGCCAATGATACCATACAAACCAACTCGAGATTTCAACAAAGCAATTATGCTCTGCTGGTACATGATGAAACCACCCAAAAAAATCAACGATCTTCGAAAGGAGGTGTTACCCCGTCGATCGAACCCTTGCGGCATCTTCTACTCTCCATAAAGACGGCCGACGGCCGAATTGATAACGAGTTGCACACAAGGGGAAAGAATAGATCGATAATGAGCCGTCAACGCCGGAGCCCACGGGAAGTGGCCCTAGAACACCATAAGAAAAAACTAGTGCAACTGTCGTCGGTGGCTGGATTCTCGGTGGGGTAGTGACACAAACACCCCTTAGGCACACCATCAGACCCCCTCTTTGATGATCTCTGGTTTTCTTTTCTTGTTGCTTTCTTTTTTCCCACTAGTCTCTATCCCCATCATGAGTACAAGAGGTTCCCCAAGCGGAGTAAGGCAGGAGATTGGCCCACCCTCAAGGATGTCACCTAGACGGCTTCCAATGGGATCTATGCCGTCCCGAGTCATGCCCCATATCTTGTAAAAGCCCCGTTCGTTACTTGTCCTTGGATCTTCCTTGTTCCCCATCCATTTTCTGGCCGAGGGGCGTACCCAATCTTTTAATGAAGATGGCTTGAAGGGATTCGTAAACGAGTCAAAAAGAATAGACTGTATTCACTCGTCCCATTACGATCAAAATGACTGTTTAGTGCAGAATAAGTGACCAAAAGCGACGACGTGATATCGTAACAAAGAATAAGCGGGTAAAATTCAATGGCAGCATCTCTGGGTTTGATGAATAATGAATAGTGTATGCTTGTTTACCTACCTCGCAAATTCCTTAACACGCCGGCGCGCAATAGTCGTCGCAAGATCACTGCTATGATCCATTGCCCGGGTCCTCCCTATTCCATCATAATAATCCGCTGCCGAAATAACTGTAGATTTAGGATGAAACCACTTGGCAAAGTTGATGTGCTTTTAGTTAACGATCTACCCTATTCCCCACAAATGACCTCGACGCCCGCCGACGTGAGATGGTCGGGATGTATACCACTTTCTGCGACGACTGCGCAAAAGTCGTTCGAATCTGTGCATGCAAGTTGAATCTCTCACCTGGTCGATATTATCCCTTTGAGTGCGGTAAGACTGCACATCCGTACCGGACCCACACCGGCATCATGGAGACTTCTGAGACCAGGCAAATTTGGTGAAGTTCTTTGTACCGTTCTCATGCTAGTACGATATCATTGGTCAATGTCTTCACGGGTACGGAAGTGCAGTCTTACCGCACTCAAAGGGATAGTCTAACAGGGTGCTTTAGTTATAGCGAAAGGAGGGCGAACACCGAAGGGTTCCAACTCGGGGCCTGCAACCCCAAATGCCAGAAGAGAAGCTCATAGTCAAATGATTATACTAAGAGGTGTCGAGTGCTGAGAACGTGATCACGACACTTGTGTCATTTCTGGCACTCGGGAAACCAAAATTGCCCACATGCTTCTGATAACAAACCACGCAGTAAATGTAAACTTGGTTATTGTTTTACTTCATTTATTACAATGACTGAGGTATTGGATTGTTATATCTATGTAGATTACGTTGCGGGCTATGACTTTGTGCCGTTGTCAGGGCTCAGCGCCAGATTTCATGGCACACTTGACATCAGCTGACATGACGAACTCAGCTGTGGGCCATTGTAGACGAGTTCCATATTTTAGCCCAGAAAGATGACTCTCGTGGTTATCATGCAGCATCTTTCCATTTGTCATTTCAACAATGCCACAGAAAACATTGTTAAATCCAGAACAAGGAATGCCAAATCCAAAGAGAATGCCCCAAGGCATTTGTAGGTCTCGGTCGGTGCAGACATCAATTGGGTGCAGGTTCTTCGTTTGAAGTGTTCGGCTGCGAGCTACTCGGGGGAAACAGGCCCCCGAGCGAGAGGTGCACGTTGATGGGGTCGTTTATAGATTGGAGGTACATCTCGAGAGACGGCGAGTGCCGGTGGGACCTCGCGCTGCTGCTCTCCGCAGATTCGTTGCTATTGATTATTTTTGTAAGCATGTTGTTCTCATCGACTTCTTTCCTTTACGAAGAGTTTGGAAATCACGAGTGGAAGGGTAAAGTAGATGAAATCGGGGGAGCTTACGGCGACAAAGTCCCACCATCATGCTCGGGTCTCATAGAGTGTGGCATGGTGAATAGTGGTGGGAGCTGATAGCGTCGGTATACCAAGGCAAGCCTCAGCGGTGAGAATTGTCAAGTGGTCCATGAGGAGTACGAACTCCACGTCTCTTAGGGGGGGTCACGGTGAAGATATAGCAAGAGGGCGATGGGGGGTGTCCGATGTCTGACCAGGTTGTGGATGGTCCGCCGCTAGACGACTGTGCCTTGACTGTACGGGCCTGTTGATCAAAGATGGCAAAGCACTGGGCCACGATCTACTAGCTAGGAACAAAATAAGCAAAAAATGGAATAGCGTTGAGAAGGGATTCAGATCCGTCAGATCGACGGGGCAATGGGGGAAGACCCAGCCGCCCCCCGAGACCTTGACTAAGGCTGAGGCCGCGCCGGGGGTGGTATCCAAAGGGGGGGCTTAGCAACGAGCACACGGAGCTGGTAATAGTCTGAATGTCACCTATCGTGCGGGGAGGAAGCGGGAGAGCGTGCTTGAGCTAGCATCGTCATCTGGCCCCGCGTCAACAATAGTTCAGGTCAGGGCTTTTTCTTGTCGGCTGCAGCCTTTCGAATGCTGCGCTGCGCTCTGATCATCTCATGAGCCAAGTTCCTCCCCCTTGTCGGCATGTGCCGTGCGTACTCTTATTTTTCTCTCTCTCTCAGTGACAAGAAGATGGACTGGATATCGGCGAGGGGTGTGGAATGTGAGATGTTGATGCACGGCGTCTCTTCCGAGTGGGAGCCAGCCCGCCGGGAACCTGCAAGGCGTGTCAAAGTCAACCTCTGTGATCCACATCGAACCGGTCGCCGGTCAGCCAGCTACAGGGGCCTCCTCGGCTCCGCTCCATTTGAGTTTTCATAGTGTAATGGTTGTTCAGTTCGATCTGAAGCGCGGTGTCTCATCGTTGGATGCTTAGCCGAAACCGGCTTTCTTTCCCCCTCGTCGAGGTTATGGGGTTACCGTTGACTCTCTTCTCAGCGGTGATTTAAGTCCACTCATCCTATCTGTCTGTCTGTCTCTCAACCATGTCTTGCTTTTTTTGTTTTTTTTGTTTTTTTGTTGTTGTTTTTTTGCATTGGGCTTGCTGAGAGAGAGAGAGAGAGAGAGGCTTAGTCTCTGCATAGGTGATGCGAAATCGGGCTGCTGTCGACCGGAGCGATCCTGATGGGCTCCGTTCCAAACTGTCCAAGTGCCTTGCCCACTCCTGTACGTTTGGACCTGCGGGGGTGGAGTTGAGTGTTCAAATCAATGTTTTTTACTCGTTGAATAGATGTTTGAGGACTTCGGAGCGTTTTGGATACCTGAGGGCGGACATGCTAGTCAGCTGTCAGACGCACGCAGGTGAAGAGTTGTGGGTTTTCCGTGCGCCGCATTTGCATGCCCTTCCTTGCATGTGCGTCTTAGTGACGGAGGCGATGATCCGTGCCGTAGCATTGGGCCTTGAACAGGGCCTTGAACAGGGCCTTGATGTCAAAGCCAAGGCCTCAGCCGCAGCAGGTTGTTGGTTGGCTAAAGCCGCCGTCCATTTTCTTGTTGTTTAATATTTGTTTTATTTTATTTTATTTCTTGTTTATATTTTGACGGTTTCACAACCTCGAGACAAATTAGATGATACATCGGGATCTACGAGGGTCCGACGCTTGGGCATCTGCTACAACTGGATGCTGATCCGTGCATGCAATATTAATTTAGACATGCGGTTGACTAATTTCCACTGCACCAGGTTCGTTCAATATCAGGCGCAGATGAAAGGATTTGTCCAATTGTTGTTTTAGTTTGTTTTAGCTTGTTTTAGCTTGGGGGGGGGGGGTTTAAATTTTTTTTAGAAGCCTGTCTCTGCATACTAAACCAACCCCAACCATTTTGCTCAACATGTGTATCGAAGCAAAAAATTTTGTCTGTTCTTTGAAGAACCTCCTCTTGATTTCGGTACTAAGTTTCACGACTTACTTCCAGCTCATTCATCAGGCGTCGCAATCGCGCACTTACTCTCCAGGTCAATCGATGCTCTGACAGACTCCTGAACCGGGAAGTCCAAACTGGATATTACTCAAAGGGGACTTGACATCCGGAGCTAATGAATTTAATTCATATTTCAAGGGTTCCTGGAGCTGCTGATCAGGGTTTCGGTACCCAGAGCCGCCCAGAGACATTGTATCAGTGACCTCATAGGACCGTCGGTGCACGCGATGCAGTCTATGCTGTGTGGCGCTGTCAGGCTGGTCGGTGCTGTATGCAGCAGTGGACAAAGACAGTTTAGGTAGTTTTGGGCCTGTATAACAGTGATTGTGGCCGAGTGTAAGCAGCCCCCCCCATGCCAGGTCTCACAACTGCCCAACCACGTAGCTGAGCTGGCAGCCTGGTTTTACGCTGTGACACTCAGCCTTTGATGGGGACCTGTTGATGTCTTGCCACCAGTGTTCATCCGGTCCCCCGTCTTCCAAGACATTGGAAAAATTCCCGAATTGCAGGATTCCAGTCCCGGAGGCCGGGGAAGTGCAACACAGACTAAATTAGGCATCGCCCCCAAAGAGATCCTGGTCCTATTATCGGGTTGCGTGGGACCTTTAGTTTCATCCATGTCTCTAGCACGCATAACGGGATACCTTGGTGGCTGTGGTTTTCAGAGAAGAAAACTCTTCCAGAGATGCGGGACAAACCACGACACTGCGGACCATTGAAAAATTAAAGACGAGCTGCCAATTGATTGACGGAATCTCAGCAGTAAAATACAGTTAATAACACGACTACTCTTGTCAAGCTCACTGTTTTCCTTCTGGGGTAGGGCTGTGACATCGATGTGGTTATCCCCCATTGTGCACTTTTCCACTTTTCCACGAGTGGCGTCTAGGGTAAAAAACTACCTGCCCATAGGTACCCATAGGTACCTAAAGTGGGGTATATAGTGCCCGTGGGTATCTATAGGTAGTTTAATATTTTGATAGGTATTTGTGGGTACTTATAAGGAAAAATATATTACTAAGAATAATTTATAAGATAAAAGATATAAGTAAGAAGATTAATAGTAAAAAAGATAGGAAATAAACTAAATAAAAGGTATATTATTATTATACCTTAGAGTTAAAAAGATATATAATTTATAGCTATCCTAACTATAGATATAAAATAAAATAATCTATACTAATTAAATATACTAATTATTAGGGAATAGATATTCTAAATATTAAATATTAGGTAATTTAGGAAGTAAAAGGCCTAAAAATTTATTTATCTTTACCTAATTTCCTAGTAATTAAAGTTTACTAATTCTAAACTTAGCCTTAATATCCTTTTTAATAAATATACTAAGTTTAATAATTTATATAGGGATAGATATTTTATCTTTATTTTTATTGCTAAAGTAGCAGATAGCCTTAGCCTAGTTTAAAGCTTCTTAAAATTAATCTTTATTAGCTTAGGACTTATTATTCTTATCTTTTTAAAGAATAATTCTAAGATTAATAAAATTAATATAGATTATAGTAATTACTTACTTAGTATTAAGAATAAAATTATTATTATTATTATTATTATTAAGGCTAATAAAGCTATTTTTACTAGAGTTTTTATTATTACTATTACTAGTAATATTAGGAGGGCTAGGATCTTTAGTATTACTATAATTACTAATAGAGTCTTTACTATTATTATTACTAGCAATATTAGAAGGGCTAGGATCTTTAGTATTACTATAACTATTAATAAAATCTTTACTATTATTATTATTAGTAATATTAGGAGGACTAGGATCTTTAGTATTACTATAGCTACTACTAGAGTCTTTACTATTATTATTACTTTTAACTTTAAAAGGGCTAGATTCTTTAGTATTATCTTTACTATTACTAGGTAGCTAATTATCTATAATAATAATATTATTATTATTATTATTATTAGGGTAAGTAAGAATAGGTATAATATAGAAGGGAGATAGAGTTTATTATATACTAGATATAGTAGGCTAAATATTATAGAAGTTAATTAATTTACTATTAATTTAAGGGCAAAAATAATTAAAAATAGAAGTAAGAATCTTTATATCCTTAGGCTATATAGTAATATAGTAAGTATAAATAGCTTTAAGATTAGTAGCTATATATAGATTAATATAAAGGATTAGTATAGAATAGAGATAGTATACTAAAGAAGACTAAGGTAATATATAACTTAATTATCTTCTAAAGTACTCTAAGGGTATTACTTTAGAAATAAAGATTAATTTTAAATTCCTAAGTAATTTTATAAACTAAATAAGCAAAGAATAACTTTAGGATAAAAAGCTTAGTGGTTTTCTAGTAATATTAAATCTTATAAAGTAAAATAGCTAACTAAGATTAATATAAAGAGATTAGAATAAAAAGAGAAAATATATTACTAAGCTTATATTACTAAACTTTCTTTATCTTAATAGGCTCCTTTCTAGTAGCCTTTTAGGTTAACTTAGTACTCTTTAAGTATATAGAGCTAGGTAGACTCTTATTGTAAGTATAGCAATATTTAGTGGGTATATTAAATGAAATAATAAGTATAAGAAAATAAAGAATATTATATAAAATTATCTTAAAAACTAAGTTATAAATAAAGAGCTAGAAAGGAAGTAGAAATATACTAAATTATAATAAATTAGTATAATAAGTTAGTATAAAGAAACCATAAGAATAATAAACTAAAAAGGTATAGGATAAAAGGGATATATATAAATTATAGAGGTATAGAATAGCCTAAGAGCTATATATATTCTAGTTAGCCTAGATACTATATATAGGCCTATATTAGAGGGGCTATATAGGTAATTATAGGGCTCTTCTTACTTTTCGTAGGTATTAAGTTTTTTTTTCTCCCTTTATAAGCTTCCTTTAATATAAACCTACTTTATAACTAAAACTATAATATAACTAAAGTATATTATTTATAACATTCTATTATACTAATAATATTTATATTCTAATTCTATTTTTTGCTTTAGTTTATAATATAATCCAATCTACCTCTTAAGAATAAAAGAAAACTACTATAGTAAATACTTTAATAATTATATACTAATTAGCTTATACTAATCTACAAAGGATATTCTCCTAGATTACTATCCAAGAAATAGAAGGCTAATAAGGAATTATTAATAAACCTACATACTAAGAAGGCTCACAAAAGAGTAAATAATCTTATACCTAAGTAGAAATAAATTAAGAATACAAAAAATAATCTATAAATTACTTAAGATTAAGTAATTAGTAAGGTAAAAAAGAGTAAAAAGTATCTTTAAGTACTACCTAATAAATAAAAAGTACTTATCAAAAAAGCATAAAATAATACTAAAGTATATTAATATATTATTATTTTTCTCTTATAATATATATTATATACTAATTAAATTATACTAATAATCTTTCTATTAAAAGGCACCTAACCTATATTAAGCAATTAATTAGAGTAGCTATTAATAAAGAGCTATTTTATATACTTTTAGATAATAAAAGTTCTAATTAAGAGGATATTAATAATCTAATAGAAGCTAAGCTAGCTTATATAGAGGCTATTACTAATTTTATAAATAATAAGTCTGGTATTTAGGAATTTTCCAAATAAGAAATTAAAGAAGCTATTAAGAGCTAATAGGTAAAAGATAAAAAGGTATATTTAATTTATATAATTAGCTATTATACTCTAATATTACTAGATAATAATTTAGCATAGGGTTAAGCAGCTTACTAAGATACTCTATATACTTCTTTCAAGTATATTATATAAAATTCACACCCTATATAATAAGCTATTTAATACTATTCAAATTACTAACTCTATTACTCAAGATTAAGCTAAAACTAGGTATAATCTTTCGTATATATAGTCCTTATTTAGCTAATAAAAGCTAGTAATAAACCCCTCCTATCTCTCCAAAAGCATATCTTTACTATTAATAAGCTATTTATATAGTTTATACTAGTTAAGATAAGTTTAAAAAGATTAAAATCTCTAAATTAAACTATAATAAAGTAATATATAATTATTATATTATAATTAGTATATTTCTAATTACCTCTAGTTTATACCCCTTTCCTATTACTAGTTATATACTATATAATAGTCTTTTATATAAATATAAGACCTTTAAATAGGTTCTAATTATTCATAGTATAATTCGGAATATCTATAGCTAGGAGGATAAGGTCTTTAAACTACTAGCTAAATCTACTTAATCTATTTAGGAGAATCTACTAAAATATCTATTATTATAGAATATAGAGAATTTACTATAGTTTAATTTTACTTATAAGATCTTTTAACTTTTTCTTAGTAATAAATAGATTATTCTTAATATTATCTATAAAAGGATTAGTACTTTAGAATATTAAAAGTAAGCTATTATAGCTTCTATAGAATAAGTAGCTAGGTTTAAGTTTAGGGAAGTATAGTTTTATATTCCTCTTTATTATACTAATCCTTTTATACTAATCTTATAATTCTATATAATTCCTATCTCTTTATAAAATCTAACTAAGATTCTATACCTTTAAAAATATTCTATACTAACTCTATATTAGCTAGCTATAATATTACTCTTTTTATATATCAAGGTATAAAAGTAATTTGTATCCCCCTAAGGAGAGGGACAGCTTAATAAGGTAGCAATACTAAGGAGCACATCAAACCTTTAGACTTTCAAATCCTATGGTACAATTGCCCTTATACCCATAATCACCTTAGAAGCCTAAAGGCAATATAAGATGAAAACTATAAAGCTTTCTCCAATAGAAATAAAACACAATAAAAAGATAGCTTTCCCGATAGCTAGAATTAGTATATTTTAATATACCTATAAACATACCTATAAACATACCCATAAATAATATTAGTTAAAATATTATTCTAATGCTACCTTATTTATAAAGGCAATATCCCTCCTAAATCTAACTCTGTATATAGATATATATATCGAGAGATCTAGGCTATTAATATCTAGCCTAAGAGGTCTAATAATAAATTTATTGATAAAATAAATAATAAATTATACCTAAGCAACAATCTAACTACTAGGACCAAAATTAAGCTTATTCTATAGGAGCTTAAGCTACTCTAAAGAAAGGATCTTAATTATAATAATATTAATTTTATTAAATAATAATAAAGGCTAATAAAGCTAATATTAAAGTATCTTGATATGCAATTTAGAACTAGCCTAAGTTCTTATAAAGAGAGGTTCTTAGAGAATCTAGAAATATATAATATTTAGCTTAATAATATAAAATAATATATAATAAAATAAAGATTCTAGAATCTATAAATTACTATGGGATTATAATATAATAAAAATATAATGAGGACTCTTTTTATATATATTATATAAAGATTTATATCTATTATAATTATCCTAACTAGTCTTTTATTATTTTAAATATAATACTTACTCTTAAATAATATTACTAAAAAGCTCTTGGAAATCTCTCTTAATACTTTAATTACTTATAGCTAAAATCTTATATTCTTATTAGTCTATAATGAAATTTCCTTGATTATATATATTATAATAGCCTAAGATAAAATTAGCTTAATAAATAATTATAATTAATAAATATCTTATAAGATAGATACTAGAACAAATTAATAAATACCTAATATATATTTATTTACCTTAATATACTATCTAGCTACTATTACTATCATTTTACTAGTATCTTTAGCTTCTTTACATATTATATTTACTTTCCTATTTATACTTATTTTACCTATAGAGGCTTTCTAGTCTTTGTACAATATATAATTATAGTCCTTAAAATTAGCAATAATATAATAGGTTAAATAGAATAGCTACTCCTAATATTACTTGTATCTCTTATTAGGGACTTTGGAATTTCTTTAAGTGGAGGTAGTATTATTAATTAATATAAATAATTAGATTAATTATAATAATAAATTTCCCTTAAGAAAAATTAGTATAAGAATTTTACTGGGTTTATTTTAAGATTTTATTTCTTTTCTAATAAGCGATTTTCTTACCTTTAATTAGTCCTTATAGTTACTATATATAATAATAGTTCTTCCTACTTATATATATCTCTCTATATATTATTATTATATTATTAATAAATATCCCCTTTGCCTTACTACTTTAAATTATACTAATATTTATATTAATCCCTTATTTTATACTAATCTATCTTATTCTTTACCTTTTACTATTATCCTATTATAACTTTAACCTTACTATATCCCTTATATAAGAATACCTTTATCCTATTTTAAAATTTATTATCTTATCTATTTACCTACTATAATAAAGATACCTTTATTATATAATAATAAACTATAATTTAGTACTAAAGAAATATTTACTTATTAGTACCTAGGAAAGGTATTATATTACTATTATAGGTAGCTTTTAATATATTTTATAGTAACTATAAAGTGTCTATTTAGGACTTATTTAAGTAAAAAGTAATAATTAATAATAGTTCTCTTATTATTATTTATATATACTATTCTTACTCTCATCATATTTTTATTATATTATAATCCCATAGTAATTTGTGGATTCTAGTAGGGTACTAGCCCAGATTCCCACCTCCCTTCCTTCTTCGGTTCCTTTGTTTTTAGAATCTCTATTTTATTATATATTATTTTATATTATTAAGCCAAATATTATACATTTCTAGATCCTCTAAGAACCTCTCTTTATAAAAACTTAGGCTAGTTCTAAATTATATATTAAGATACTTTAATATTAGCTTTATTAGCCTTTATTATTATTTAATAAAATTAATATTATTATAATTAAGATCCTTTCTTTAGAGTAGCTTAAGCTCCTATAGAATAAGCTCAATTTTAGTCTTAGTAGCTAGATTATTGCTTAGGCATAGTTTATTATTTATTTTATTAATAAATTTATTATTAGACCTCTTAGGCTAGATACCAGTAGCTTAGATCTCTTAATATATATATCTATATATAAAGTCGGATTTAGGAGGGATATTACTTTTATAAATAAGGCAGTATTAAAATAATATTTTAACTAATATTATTTATAGGTATGTTTATAGGTATATTTATAGGTACATTAAAATGCACCAATTCTAGCTATTGGCCATCTTTTTATTATATTTTATTTCTATCGGAGAAAGCTTTATAGTTTTCATTTTACATTGCCTTTAGGCTTCTAAGGTAATTATAGGCACAAGGGTAATTATACCATAGGATTTAAAAGTCTAAAGGTTTAATATGCTCCTTAGTATTACTACCTTATTAAGCCATCCCTCTCCTCAGGGGGATATAAATTACTTTTATACCTTAATATACTATTCTTGCTCCCTTATGCACCTTATATAAAAGGGAACCGGAATATCTACTATAAATTGGTATTTTAAGTTTATAGCTTACTCTAAAATAAGTTCTATATTCTAGTTTATAAAGATTAAAATAGTATAATATACTCTATAAGTATTATATTTCTAATTATTCTAATTAATTATACTAATTAATTATATTAATAAGCATTAGATTAGGACTCTAGAGTAATAAAATAAAGCTATTAATTATTTAATTTAATTTTTAGCTAGGAATAACCTTTCTAATAATATTATATTTTATCCTATATTTAAAGAGTATATTAAATTCCTTAATTTTAATATTAAGATCCCTTTTCTATTTATAGTTATAAAGTATATATTAACTTATACTATATAAACTTTATTTTCTATACTAAAGGATCTACTAAAGCTATTTAAAATATCTTTAATAATTAATTCTTAGACTCCTTTAAGCCATTAGTTTATAATACTTGGAATTCTTACTTACTTTCTTAATTATAAGTAATATTTTTATTAAGTATACTTAGGATTCTTTAATATATTTAAGGACTAAGGCAAATAATATTAAGTTTAATAGATTATTTATTATCTTTAAAAGTATAGTCTTTTAGATTAAGTATAATTATTAATAGTTAATAATAGTACTTATTTTAAGCCTGATACTCTCTTTAAGGAGATTGCAAATGTACCTTATTCTAATAGGCCTAGATGTATTATATATATATATTATCTTACTTATATTATGAATCTTACTATTTTAGAGATTTTTAATTCTTAAAAGCTATCTTAATATGCTTAGAATATTAAGCTTAAGAATAGTATTTTTAATAATGCTTAATATTCCTCTTTTAATTAGTTATTAAGTTTTAAGAATAATAATATCTTTAAATTAGAATATAATATATCTTTAGAAAATACTAATTTACTTTCTAGTGCTATTTTAAAGGTTTATTATATTATACTAATTATTATATTAATTTACTAAAACCTTTATAGATTAGATATCTAGTAATTAAATTTACCTAAAGCTCTAAAAAATGGGCATACTTTGTAGAAATCTAATCTAAAGTATAATTATTATATAAGCTAAGCTTTAAAAAGCCCCTTAAGCTTCTTAGAAATATCTATATATACTAAAACTTAATAGTTCTAATGCTTTTTTATATATAATGCCTTTAACTATCTATTATAGCTTAGTATAAAGATTATTTTAATACAAATCTAATATTATTCTAATAGAATTAGGTTTAGATTTTATACTTAATTAATATTAGCTAGATATTCCTTTAGATTACTAATAAAATAAGCTAGGACTCTAATCTTACTCTAGTAAATATATAGCTTTTAATTAAAGTTGCTTATTACTACCTTTCAATTATTTAATAAAGTATATATTCTAAATTGAATAATACTAAAAATTGGTCTTTATAGCTAGAAGCTCTTTTATTAGTAGTAATATATAGTTAAGAGAAACTTAAAAAATATATCTAATTATTAATAGAGAATATTTATTTTATTGGTCTATCTTTAGTCTTATTACTACTACCTAGTAATCTTACTTTTAATCCTAGATAGGCTAGCCTTATATATATTAATCCTAGGCTTAAATACTCTTTATTTAGAGTTACTTATAAATAAGGATTTATTAAGAAATATTAAGAAAGTTATTTTATAATAATATATAATAATACTAAAATTATAAATCCTACTCCTTTAATAGAAAGCTAATTAGCTATTTTTCTAAGTCTAAAAAAGGTAATTCTCCTTTTTATATATTAACCTAATATACTAATCTAATATACTAATTACTCTTTAAACCCTAAGAATTTCTCCTTAAAATATAGCTATTTATAAAGAATTCTTATAAAAATATATATATTATTAAATCTCATCGTATTTTTATTATATTATGATCCCATAGTAATTTATGGATTCTAGTAGGACCTCCCTTCCTTCTTTAGTTCCTTTGTTTTCAGAATCTCTATTTTATTATATATTATTTTATATTATTAAGCCAAATATTATACATTTCTAGATCCTCTAAGAACCTCTCTTTATAAGAACTTAGGCTAATTTTAAATTATATATTAAGATACTTTAATATTAGCTTTATTAGCTTTTATTATTATTTAATAAAATTAATATTATTATAATTAAGATCCTTTCTTTAGAGTAGCTTAAGCTCCTATAGAATAAGCTTAATTTTAGTCCTAGTAACTAGATTATTACTTAGGTATAGTTTATTATTTATTTTATTAATAAATTTATTATTAGATCTCTTGGGCTGGATACTAGTAGCCTAGATCTCTTGATATATATATCTATATATAAAGTTAGATTTAGGAGGGATATTACCTTTATAGATAAAATAGCATTAAAATAATATTTTAACTAATATTATTTATAGGTATATTTATAGGTATATTTATAGGTATATTAAAATACACTAATTCTAGCTATCAGGAAAGCTATTTTTTTATTATATTTTATTTTTATTAGAGAAAGCTTTATAGTTTTTATTTTATATTGCCTTTAGGCTTCTAAGGTAATTATAAGTATAAAGGTAATTATACCATAGAATTTGAAAGTCTAAAGGTTTAATATGCTCCTTAGTATTACTACCTTATTAAGCCATCCTTCTCCTTAGGGGGACATAAATCACTTTTATACCTTGATATATATTACTAAATATTCTATTTTTTAATACTAATTCTAATATTATAGCTTATTATAATAAGGAAACCCTTTTTACATTCTAGGCTAGAATAGTATAAAAACCCTAATACTATAGTATATATTAAATAGCTTAAGATATACTTTATATCTAACCTATAACTATTCCTCTTAAGTATACCTAGAGTATATATTAGTATATTTACTCTTATAATTAATATATATTAAATATTAATATTATTAAAAAGTACTTTAGTATTTACCTTTATAACTAATAACTATTTTAGTAGCAAAGCCCTCTTTATTTTAATTAATTAGGTATTAAGAATATTCCCTAAGAAGACTTTTAAATCTATCTTTATAAACTTAATTTAATCTTAAGATATTCTACTCTTATACTTAATACTATAATATAGCTTTAATTTATTTTATTTTTTAATATAAATATTAAGGCTAGTATTAAGATTATACTATTATCCAGTCTTATTATACCCTTAAGTCCAATAGATATATCTAAAGATAATTCCTTAAATTAAGTTAAACTTAATCTATAGCTTAGATAATTATCCCCTAATTTACAATCTTCTATTTTTATATCTCTTCTAGTAAACCCTCTACTTTTAGAAGATATTTATTATATTCCTAGTAATAATAATAAAGATATTAATAACGGTGGTGTGGTGCAGTGGTTAGCGCGCTGTGTTTTTCACAGAGACCGGGGTTCGATTCCCCGCACCAGCCCCCGGCCCAGGGAAATAGGTAAAAAAGAACAAAGGGTTATTGTAACTAGTCATTTTTCCCCACTGGGGTTTTTATAGGCGATAATTGTAACTAAAAATAATTGTGATATAAAGCTCTTATTGCTCCTTGTAAAATCTAACTAAATGCTAAATAAGAAAGCATCCTATTTATATATATAGGTTAAGTTGAGCAATTAGATAAGGGTTTTTTTTAAAAAAAATAAAAAATAAAAATAAAAAATAAAAAATAAAAAGATAGCTTTTCTAATAATTAAAATTAATATATTTTAATATACCTATAAATATACCTATAAATATACCTATAAATATACCTATAAATAATATTAATTAAAATATTATTCTAATACTATCTTATCTATAAAAATAATACCCCTTCTAAATCTAACTCTATATATAAATATATATATTAAGAGATCTAGGCTATTAGTATCTAGCCTAAGAGGTCTAATAATAAATTTATTAATAAAATAAAAAATAAATTATATCTAAATAATAATCTAACTACTAAGATTAAAATTAAGCTTATTTTATAGGAGCTTAAGTTACTCTAAAGAAAGGATCTTAATTATAATAATATTAATTTTATTAAATAATAATAAAGGCTAATAAAGTTAATATTAAAGTATTTTAATATATAATTTAGAATTAGCCTAAGTTTTTATAAAGAGAGGTTTTTAAAGGATTTAGAAATATATAATATTTAGCTTAATAATATAAAATAATATATAATAAAATAGAGATTTTAAAAATAAAGGAACCAAAGAAGGAAGAAAGGTCCTACTAGAATCTATAAATTACTATGGGATTATAATATAATAAAAATATAATAAGTTAATTTTAATTATAATTCTAAATATTTAGTATTAATATTTAAGCCTAATATTTTTATTTATTATATCTATATAGCCTAGGTCTTTACTAAAACTATTTCCTAAGAAAAAGAGATCTTTAACTTAAAATAATTCTATATTAAATTATATAGCTTTTATTAAAATATTCTAATCTATATATATATAAAGTACTTTATAATTAGTATTTACTATTAGCTAATTTATAATATTATATTTACTATTAATTCTAATTTAATATACTTTTATAACTCTAAGCTTATTATCTATATTTATTACTTTACTTATAAAATATAAGAGATTATAAATATTAATCTAATAACCTAAAATACTAATATTATTAATAGTAAATAGCTAAGCTATCCTAATTAATTTTAATTTAATTAATTTTAATTTAGATAAAGAATCTATTTTAGCTAAAATATTATAATTAATTATACTTATTAAATTAAGTACCTTAAATATCCCTAATTTAATATATATATTTCCTAAAAATAATAAAAATTACTTTATACTAAGCAAAGGATAATTATTAGTAATAAAAGAAGTATTAGTAGATAATAAGAATAATAAGAATAAAAATAAAAATAATAAGAATAAAAATAAAAATAATAATAAAAATAATAAAGTTAAATAAATTAAAACTATTAAATTAATAAATAAAAAAGAATTAATAAATAATCTTATAGAAATAGATAATAAGAATAGTTTTAAAGTTATACTAATCCCTTTACCTAACTAAGGTTAACCTTTATAATCTAAATATCTAATTAAGAAGCTAATATAAACTAGGTGCTATTAGTATTTTATATTATATAATTAGTATTTTATTAATTATAAATAAACACACATTTAATTTCCTAGATATTTAAAATCTAGCTTAGACTACTAATTTTCTATAACTTTTTAGCTAACTATTATTTTATTAGTAGTAACCTTTATACTTACTCTTAGACCTATTTTTATTATAATTTTTAATATAGATTATAATACTTATTATCCTTTCTAGCTACTTATTATATTTATTACTATTTATTTCTCTAAAAAAAGCTTTTTTTTTTTAATTATCTCCTTAAATATTATTTTATTTAATTTTTTTATAATAATATTATATTTTTTATATTTTTTTAAATAAATTTTTTATTATTAATATTAAAATTATTCTTTTTAAATATATAAAATTTAAATTTAATAAATTATATTTTATAGAATAATTTAAAATTAATAATAAAGATTTTAAATAGCTTATAAAGCTCTTTTTTTTTATGCTTTAATTTAAAGGTTTTAATAAGATTAAATAGATATTTAATATAAAGTTTATTATTAATATATTTTAAGGTAAAAAGATATAATAGATTATAAAGAATATAATATTTAAAATATAGTTTAGATTTAGCTATTTTTAATAATATTAAAAATAGGCTAAAATATATTAGTCTTAGTATAATAAGAAAGCTATTTTAAATATTAGATTAGATTTAATAGAGTTTATTATTTTTAATATTAAAAGGATATTAAGATTATAATATTAAATAAAGTTAATTATGTTATTAGTTAGGGCAAAAAAAGACTAATATTATAATTATTTAAATACTAATTATATTTGCTCCTAGAATTGCCTGGTTAAGCCTTTTACTTGTATTTTAACTAAATATAAATAATTAGTATTTTATATTGCTTAGCTTCTTAGATATTTTATTTATTATTTATATAATTATTAGATTAGTTATTTAGTATTAAATATTCTTTTTAAAAAAATAAAAAAAAACCCTTATTATATAAAAATTAATATATATATAGTATAATTAATACCTTTTCCTCTTCTTTTTGCAACCAAATTTTTTCGTTCCTCAAGGGCCTTTAAAGCGGCGACCGCCCATGGCTTAACTGTGGGCGGTCGCCGCTTTTCCCTAGTATATAATATAAATATTATCTTTTTCTCTTCTTTTTATAATCAAATTTTTATTGTTCCTCAAGGGCCTTTAAAGCGGCAACTGCCTATAACTTAACTGTGGGCGGTCGCCGCTTTTCCCTAGTAGGGTAAATAGTTAAGCAACACTGTTGAAGGTGATGAACACGTGAGTGTGAGCGCCTTCTAGATTTGCTTCTTCTAATGGGAGGCCTATGGTGGTGACATGAGCAAAATCTTAAAGTTCCCAGCGGCAATTGGTCATTTTTGCCGCTCCTTCCCCGGCCTGCCTTTTTAGGCTATGTATAGGCCGGAGGTTTTGCCGAAGTCTACTGCTGCCCTCTCCGGAGGGGGAAATTTCTACTCCCTTATTGAAATCAAAATCAAAGGAAGGGTATCTTCGAGCGTAGCGAGGACCCCCAGGAAGGGCTGCCGGAGGTTTTGGGGGGTGGGTGTTGTAGGCTGGTGTGAGGCTCGCAGCTTTGCGGTTAGCACAGTCAGGCATAGCGTGGGCGTCAGTGGTATCTTGTCCAGAATCAATGCGTGACTACACTATTTGATATTATTCTCGAGTATTCAGATATGAATTTAGGGCTTTGTTCATTGTCGGTACGTATATCAATACAGTCATTATTACAGCATTTAGCATCACCCTGTCTGCTGTTGAGTGCCCAGTATCTCATCCAAGACGATTGAACAACAAAAATGACATCCTGTGCCTGAATAAGTTATACACATTCAATACACACTACATTCCAATTATTGCAGGGTTGCAATAGCAATACCCTGTCGGGCCCTCACTTTTTCGAGACAGGCAATATCAGCTTAGGCTAGTTCATTTGACTTGCTATTTTTTGAGCTTGACATATCCGTGACCAATGCTATATCAAGACAGGATTTGCAGCAGCTACATGCTATTTTAATTACTTACTCGGAATCCTTAAAGGCTCCTAACTTAAAGAGATTTTTGGCATTCTCCTTTCCAATCTTCTGAGCTTCATCTCCCTTCAGCTTCACGCCATCATACCAATCGCAAGCATCTCCAAATGACTCAAATGGATAGTCAATAGAGAATAAAATCCGATCAGCTCCAATCTCGGTGATACAGTACTCCAATGTAGGTGTAGAAAAGTGACCACTTGTAGTAATCCAAATGTTCTGGGCAAAGTAGTCACGGATCGTCTTCTGGCAAGACAGACCAAGCGGCTTCTTAATATCCTCGAACCAGTGGTTTATTCTCCACAAATCAAAAGGTATATGCTCCCCGAGGTGACCGATAATAATCTGCAAGGTAGGGTGCCTGTCAAAAACCCCATTTGTCACCATACCCAAAAGATGAAGGCTGACACCTTGCGCAAAGCTAAGAGGAGGCCCGATAAGCCACTTTCTATTGGCCCACAGCTTGTCGTGGAGACTACCAGTCGGGTTTCTGGGGTGCAGATAAAACGGAACATTCAATTGGGCTACCTTTGCCCAGAAAACGTCCCATTCGGGGCCATCATAGAAGATCATGTCATCGCCATCATGTCCAGCGCGTTGGGTGTCGTTAACAAGAGCTCCCTTAAAGCCTAGTTTGGTAACGCAGCGCTCTAGTTCAGCGGCAGCCTGAGAAGGATCGTGCATGGACAAGGTGCTATAAAACAAGTGTCAATTCACAAGACTTCGCAGTGTTTTCAAGGCAAAATAGAAAAGGTTATACTAACGCGAAAGCGCCAAGGCGGTCCGGATGCGGCTTGATGGCATCAATAATATAATCGTTGACTTCAACAGCCAAACCCTGCGCCTCTATAGGGTCCCAAACATCCTGGACTCCAGGTGCCGTGTAAGACAAAATGGTATATCCAACACCATGCTTATCCATGTACTTGATGCGAGCATTTGTAACATCAGTAATTTCAGCTGCATGCTTCTCCGGATCCACTGCGAAAAGAGAGGCCCACCACCTAGTCCGTTCTTGGAACCGGGGTAAGGCAAAGGCTTCTTCAAGCGCAACTTTTCCCAGCATAATGACGAGGGGATAATGAATAAATATAGAAGAAGATGAATATAAATTAAGCAATGTAAACCTTTCCGGCAGAGAGTGCTATGACGAGAGATATAAGTAATATTCATTCACCGCCGCCACGTAAGACTTTATCTTCAACCAATTCCCTACCCGAAATACCCCAGAACATACCCGACAGGGGAAGTCCGCATGAGGTTAAGGTATAGGGGAGGAATGCGGGGAAGGGGCGATAGCCGCCCGGTTTGGGTAGGATGAGATTCTGATACAAGGAAACATAAGTCGGGTAGAGCACTGGTTACCGGTTAGCGTTAGGGCTTAACCGCCCGCTAAATGTTGAACGAGTATACACATCAACTAGTGAGACGCGGCAACTGCTAATAGTAAGCATATTAGCTATCGCCGCTTTTAAGGCCCTTAAGGAAGAAAAAAAAGGGTATACTTTATCAAGGTATAAAAGTGATTTGTGTCCCCCTGAGGAAAGGGATGGCTTAATAAGGTAGTAATACTAAGGAGTATATTAAACCTTTAGACTTTTAAATCCTATAGTATAATTATCTTTATACTTATCAAGGTATAAAAGTGATTTGTGTCCCCCTGAGGAGAGGGACGGCTTAATAAGGTAATAATACTAAGGAGTATATTAAACCTTTAGACTTTTAAATTCTATAGTATAATTATTCTTATGCTTATAATTACCTTAGAAGCCTAAAGGTAATATAAAATAAAAACTATAAAGCTTTTTTTAATAGAAATAAAATATAATAAAAAGATAGCTTTCCTAATTACTAGAAATAGTATATTTTAATATATTTATAAATATATTTATAAATATATTTATAAATAATATTAATTAAAATATTATTTTAATATTATTTTATTTATAAAAGTAATATTCCTTTTAAATCTAATTTTATATATAAATATATATATTAAGAGATTTAGGCTATTAGTATTTAATTTATTATAATAAATAAATATTACTTTAATAAGGAAATTTATTATTTATAATATTAAAGTATTATATATCCTAAGAATAAAATTAAGCTTATTTTTTTAGGAGTATAAGCTATTTAAGAAAAAAGGCCTTAATAATAATAATATTAAATTTATTATTTAATAATAAAATATACTAAAGTTAATATTAAATTATTAATTATTTATAAAAAAAAGATTTAGCTTAAATAACTCTTAAAAGAGATTTATAAAAAATATAAATAATAATAATAAATAGCTTAATAATTTAATATAAATAATTAAATTTAGAATAAAATAAATATAAAAAAAAGGAACTAATAAAGAAAGAGAGATAGGAATCTAAACTAATACCTTACTAGAATCTATAAATTACTATAGGATTATAATATAATAAAAATATAATAAGAAGAGTATACTTTATAAAGTAATAATATATATTATATTATATATAAAGAAAGGCTTATTATATTTTTATTATATTATTAAGGGATAAAAGTAATATATATCCCTCTAAGTAGAGTATAACCCAGCCCCTATAAGAGGATATAGGCTTAGTTAAGTAAGGGATTTATAAGTAACTACTCTTTATAAGAGCTTAGTATAGTTTTAACTAAAGAAAGAAAGGTAAGCTTTAGTTTTATACCTTAAGTTAATATACTATTTTACCTGGCTAATTACTATTATCTTTATTATAACTATTTAGCTAGGTATAATTATTATAATTCTAAAGCTTTTACTATAGCTTCCTAGATAATATACCTTAAGATAAGGTTTATAATTCTATAACTATAAATATAATTACTAGATTAGCTATTTACTTAAGTAAAGAGAGTTTATAAGTAAAATAAATATTTATTAAGAATAATAATTTAAATAACTCTTTATATAAAAAATCCCTTAATTAGAAAAAAGGAAAAAAAAGGGAGATCCTTAATTTTAATCTTAATAAAACTATAGGTAAATATTTAATTCTAATTTAAATAAAAATCCCTTTAAATTAATAAAAAGTAAGCTAAGATAGAGTTAATATATAAGCTCCTTAGATATAAATATAATAAGAAATAATTAAGCTAAGAAAGTAAAATATTATTCTTATTATAATAATAAGCTAACTTATTATATTTTTATTATATTATAATCCCATAGTAATTTATAGATTCTAATAAAACCTCCCTTTCTTCTTTAGTTCCTTTATTTTTAGAATCTCTATTTTATTATATATTATTTTATATTATTAAGCTAAATATTATATATTTCTAGATCCTCTAAGAATCTCTCTTTATAAGAACTTAGGCTAGTTCTAAATTATATATTAAGATATTTTAATATTAGCTTTATTAGCCTTTATTATTATTTAATAAAATTAATATTATTATAATTAAGATTCTTTCTTTAGAATAGCTTAAGCTCCTATAAAATAAACTTAATTTTAATCTTAATAGCTAGATTATTACTTAGGCATAGTTTATTATTTATTTTATTAATAAATTTATTATTAGATCTTTTAGGCTAAATACTAATAGTTTAAATCTCTTAATATATATATTTATATATAAAGTTAGATTTAGAAGGGATATTACCTTTATAGATAAGATAGTATTAGAATAATATTTTAATTAATATTATTTATAGGTATATTTATAAGTATATTTATAGGTATATTAAAATATACTAATTCTAATTATTAGGAAAGCTATCTTTTTATTATATTTTATTTCTATCGGAGAAAACTTTATAATTTTTATCTTATATTACCTTTAGGCTTCTAAGGTAATTATAAGCACAAAGGTAATTATACCATAGGATTTAAAAGTCTAAAGGTTTAATATGCTCCTTAGTATTATTACCTTATTAAGCTGTCCCTCTCCTCAGGGGGACACAAATTACTTTTATACCTTGATAAAGGAAGGGAGGTTTTACTAGAATCCACAAATTACTATAGGATCATAATATAATAAAAATACAATAAGTTAGCCTATCTTTAATAGTAGCTGCAGCGTATTTAATAGTAGCTGCAGCCTATCTTCAACAGTAGCCACAGCGCATTTAACAATAGCCGCAGCTGTTAAACCAAACGGTTACACCAAAAAACGTAGCACTACTCTAGTTAGCACAACACATCCTAATTCACCCTTATTTGGGTTTGACACACCCCCTCAGATAGATCACCGATCAAGTGGTCTATCTGTATTGAACAGATGACTACGTTACTTGATTTTTCCTGGGATTCGAACTCTGAGGCTTTCGGGGTTGCTCCTTTTGACAGATACAGGTTAGCTTTGCCTTTGGCTTTAGCTTCCCTCTGAGACTCTTAATTGTTGAACCGAACGGTTGCACCAAAAAACGTAGCGCTACTCTAGTTAGCACAACACATCCTAATTCATCCTTTTATCGGTTTGACAGCAGCCGCCTGCCTATGATGTTGATGAAAGGGAGAGGTTAGATTGTGGAGCTAATTACCGAGGGATCAAAATATCGGAATATCATTGTTCCGGGCTACACGTGACATAAAAATGGGTTGTTATGGCAATTAGCAATAGCTGTTACGGCGAATAGCAATTCTCTTTTGAAAATGAGAATATAGTCGGTAAACTAACCGCCAAAGGGATTGGTCGGAAAATTGACTGGCTTGTACATTTGGGATGGGGCTGAATGCTGAGGGCGCCCGCATTTTGATGGGCGAGCATATGACGGAGAGGCGGAAACTTGAAGCTAACAGTTAAAGTTCATTAGCATATCATATCAGCCTCATGAGCTGATGTATCGGCTGAAGGTAATTAATTGGAGGTTCCTTTACGGCTAACCCCCGAAAAGGCCAAGGTTGTTGGCCAGGGGTAACGCTCGCTCTGTCAATGGGTTACCTCGATAGGCAAAGTCTTTGGGCTAGAGCGCTGCCACTCATCTCACTAGGCAGCACCTAGCCTCGCTCTCCGCGCTATGTTCTGGAAGTTGGCTTGTGTGTCTTATCGTTGAGCGGGAAGCCTTCATTTCACGACACATCGGATGGAAGGTGCTAACGTGGAACCAGCCCGCCACCACAAAAATGGACTACGAAGCCGACAGTGCGTCGGATACTGCACTCTATGAATTGTGCAATAGTGTTCATATTGTTATCAAGTCGCGGTCTAGCCGACTTGCGAGCTGTTAGTACAAAAGAAGACGATGTTCTGTCCCATCATGACTTTGAGGTCACTCAGCAGAAAAAGATATCATCAGTGAACATCACAAACCACATTCATTCATTAAATAATTCATCGACTACTAAGCCAAGAAATATGAGTGAAGTATATGACCTTGTCGTCATTGGCGCTGGTATGTGAGGATCCCTCAACTTCCCCAGACTCCTTGGACTTGTCAGCAGCGTCCAACAGGAATCTTTTTTGTTGCTATCACGTCCTTTAGAGCCATATCTAACCATATAAATCAACGTAGGTTGGTATGGCCTCGCTGCTGCCAAGACATACATCCAATTGCACCAGGATGAAAAAATTATGGTTGTTGAGGCAGAAGCCAGTTGTGGTGGAACGTGGTCCAATGACCGACTCTATCCTGGCTTGAAATCAAACAACTTGCATGGCTCATATGAATATCCTGATCTACCCATGTCCGAAGATATCTATGGAGTGAAGCCAGGACAGCACATTCCTGCCGCAGTCTTGCATCGTTATCTCACGGACTATGCCAAGATATTTGGAGTATTTGAGCGAACCAAGTTCAATACCAAGGTCGACGTTATCGAAGCTAAGGAAAATGGTAGCTGGGACATTCATGTGTCTCCGACGGCTGGCGGTGACTCCCAAATTATTCAGACTAAAAAGCTGATCGTCGCCACTGGACTTACCTCGCAACCAAACATGCCCCAGTACCGTGGGCAAGAGAACTTTACTCCATCCTTGTTTCATGCAAAGGATTTTTGTTCACGTGGCGAAATCGTCAAGACTTGCAAGAAAGCCGTTGTAGTTGGAGCGGGCAAGTCGGCATTCGATTGTGCGTATGTTTTCGCTACCGAACCCGATGCGCAGGTCGATCTCATCATCCGACCAACTGGACAGGGCCCGGTGTGGATTTGTCCTCCATATGTAACCCCTTGGAAGAAAATGATGGAGGAGCTTCTTAATACGCGAGCTTTGACTTGGTTCAGCCCTTGTCCATGGGGCGGCGAGGATGGGTTCTCTATGATCCGAAATCTTCTTCATGGGACTGCCGCAGGTCGGCTTCTGGTCAATAACTTCTGGAGCGTTTTGGGTTCCAGTGTTGTTGATGAACATGGGTATAATGAAGGAAACCAGAACCTATTTAAGCTGAAGCCTTGGCAGAGCGCCTTCTGGACTGGAAGTGGTGTGGGAATTCACAACTACCCGACCAACATTTTTGAGTTGGTAAAAGAGGGCAAGATTCGTGTACACATCGCTGACATTGATAATCTTGAGGGGGATCAGGTTCATCTAAGTGACGGCACTGTTTTGACCTCCGATGTCATTATCTGTGCCACTGGCTGGAAGAAAGAGTCCTCTATCAAATTCCGCAATTTTGATGCTACACTGGCCAAGTCACCAGAAGAACGGGAAAAGCTTATTAAGAAGGCTGACAAGGAGGTCCTGGACACATTTCCAGTCCTTAAAGACCAGCCTGTCCTCCGATTTCAGCAAAAAGGTGAAGAGCCACTGCGCAATTACCGTTTCATAGTACCCGCGGATGCTGTCTTTAATCGGAATATTGCTTTTGCTGGCATGGTTTCTACTACCTTCACTTCCACGTTTGCCTCTTCGCAAGCCTTATGGATATCTGCTTTCTTTGACGGAAAGTTGAAGCGGGCACCGAAATCGCCATCTGATGTGTTGAAGGAAGTGATGTTGCACACACAATTCGGCAAGTGGAGGTATCCTTGTGGATATGGAGCTTCTCTTCCCGACTTTGCTTTCGATTCTCTCCCGTACGTTGACCTCCTTCTTAACGACCTTGGATTGAAGACGCATCGAAAAGCGTCCGCAATGATGGAGATGACCGAGCCTTACAAGCCGTGGGATTACAAGGGATTGATTCTAGAATGGTTAGAGTCGCAGCAATTGAAATAATATACAAAAACTATGTGAACTTGTCTATTTAATCGTTGTATTACAACTACCTATGTCTGAACTTGTCTACGTTTGCTGTGAGAGCCCTCGATAGTGTCACCCGGACTGCAAAGACAATAAAAGCATCTCTGACCTCGCGTAATTTAAGATTCGGTGAATTTACTAACTACCGTGTTGCCACTTGTCTCGAGTCGAATACCTGGGTGCGAGCCGCTTCGAATGCTGATGCGCGGGAGTAATGACTTGTCGAGGCCCCTAGCCGAGATCGCCTGCGGAAAGGACATTAATGCCGGTCGAGTCAGGTTCAAGCGCTAGGCGGCCTTAACGCACGTTCAAACCCAAACTTGTGCCTGGGTCCTTTTTATTTTTATTATGATTGGGTATTATCCGAAAGCACAGTAAAGCGGACACGGGTGTCGGCTAAGGCCTTTAGCACAAACGCATGAATTCCTTTGCCACAGGAGACTTAGCCGAGACAGATCGGGCCAGTGCCCGAATAAGGCAGGCTTCCCTGAAGCATACGGTCAATATTGTTCTGAAATCTTTGTTTTAAGAAAGCTACCGTACCCAAGTTAACAATCTCATTACAACCTCTCATTCTCCCATTTCTATTCCCACCTGTTCTGTTCCAGATTTCAACCATGTCTGACACTCTGCAAGATGTTCGCCCCATGTTTGAATTGCGCAAGCGCAACTATGTTGTCACTGGAGGAGCTCAAGGGATCGGATTTGCCGTGACTCGTGCCATCTGTGAGATGGGAGGCAATGTGGCAGTAATGGATATCCAGCAGAAACCAGTCCCTGAATTTGAGGCCTTAAGCAGCAAGTTTGGGGGGAAAACAATTTACATCCAGACGGACGTAACGGATGAGCAGAGTCTCAAAGCGGCGTTTTCCAAAGCTATTGAAGAGCTAGGGTCCATTGATGGCCTGGTTCCTGCTGCAGGTATTGCCATCGACAAGCCGTTCATTGACCAAACTTGGGACGAGTTTACTCGGATCCAGAACATCAATGTAGGACGAAAGCTCTGTACCTGCAGATGATTGCGTTATTGACGCGGTTTTAGGTGCGAGGAACTTTTTTTGCGGCCCAATTAGCGGCCAAGCAAATGATCAAACAAGGAACAGGTGGAAGCATGGTTCTAGTTGCTTCACAGTCCGCTCATATTGCCTTGCCAGGTTATCGGATGGCTGCATACAACGCCTCCAAGGGCGGGGTCATGATGCTCTCAAAGGTACTTGCTGTGGAATTGGCGCCTCACAAGATTCGGGTAAATACTATTTCACCCGGCTTTGTGGATTCAGACATGACGAGGAACGTGAGGGCAACAAAGAGCGCGCGAGAGGGAGAGCAGATGTGGTTGGCACCTCCGATGCAGCGCTTGAGCACTCAGAACGACCTCACGGGGGCAGTCATTTATCTTCTCAGCGATGCATCTCCCTTAACAACCGCGGCAGACATCCCTATCACAGGTGGCCTGCATGCAGGCACGATTGATGGGCTGATTAGCTACGAGTCTTGACATTGGTGCTCGTCCAGGTTCTTGGTTTCTTTGGCGCTACGCAAACTAGTGGATTAAAACTGGTCAGTGGGAAATCTTACGATTGTAGAGGCTCTAGTTAGGGACTATGAATAATCGAACTGTATGTTAGATCTGTTCAGGTTTGATATGACCTGAGAAATATTAGGAAAAGCAGAGAGTGAAGCAAACCATTGATGACTTTGCAGTTGATGATGTGATGCGTGGTGCGGATAGTACTTAAATCATCCACTGTGCTACGATTTGGACATCTCGGACACCAAAGTTGATACCGCTGAGCGGCAATCCCAGCCAAACTCGTCTAATCCAGACTAATTCATTACTTCGGCACGAGGAGTAGGTTTTGTTTGCTGTATGAGGGCGCTCTTGGTATGCCGTTCGACTTAACCCATCAATCGATGTTAATTTGACGCCATGTTAAGTGGCCTTTACTGCAAGATGGCGATTCAGGAAGATTCGTGATAATAGCAATGACAAACTACATTGAGAGATACCTAGATTAGAAAGTTCTTTGATCTATTATCTCTTTGAGTGTCAGAAATCTCCAAGATATACCCTGCCCCACACCGCCTGCGCTGCGATACAGAAATCATTAGGCGCTAGAAGCGTACCCGGTTGCTGGAAAGATTTTTTATAGGACGAATATACAGTGGGGGGACAAAAGTAACGATCCCACCCCACCTTCTTCGCAACCGTAATACGATTTTCCTCTTTTTACACCTTAACCTCTTTAACTTTAAAACATTTTTATATAATAATAATAACTCTAGTAATCCTAAGAATTAAATATAGCCCTTATCAAGGTATAAAAGTGATTTATGTCCCCCTAAGAAGAGGGACAGCTCAACAAGGTAGCAATACCAAGGAGCATATTAAACCTTTAGACTTTTAAATCCTATAGTATAATTACCCTTATACCCACAATCATCTTAGAAGCCTAAAGGCAATATAAGATAAAAACTATAAAGCTTTCTCCAATAGAAATAAAATATAATAAAAAGATAGCCAATAGCCAAAATTAGTGCATTTTAATATACCTATAAATATACCTATAAATATACCTATAAATAATATTAATTAAAATATTATTTTAATACTACCTTATCTATAAAGATAATACCCCTCCTAAATCTAACTCTATATATAGATATATATATTAAGAGATCTAGGCTACTAATATCTAGCCTAAGAGATTTAATAATAAATTTATTAATAAAATAAATAATAAACTATACCTAAGTAATAATCTAGCTATTAGGACTAAAATTAAGCTTATTTTATAGGAGCTTAAGCTACTCTAAAGAAAAAATCTTAATTATAATAATATTAATTTTATTAAATAATAATAAAGGCTAATAAAGCTAATATTAAAGTATCTTAATATATAATTTAGAATTAGCCTAAGTTCTTATAAAGAGAGGTTCTTAGAGGATCTAGAAATATATAATATTTAGCTTAATAATATAAAATAATATATAATAAAATAGAGATTCTAAAAACAAAGGAACTAAAGAAGGAAGGGAGGTAGGAATCTGGGCTAGTATCCTACTAGAATCCACAAATTACTATAGGATTATAATATAATAAAAATATGATAAGGAATATAGCCCTTATAAGTATATAAAGATTTAAATAAAGTATAAATTAGGTATTTTAAAGCTATATATTACTTTCTAAGAAAGAATATTACTAAGGTTAGTATTTAGTATTATATAGTGCTATAAAGAGTAAGAAAGTATAGTTAGTTGCCCTTAGTCTAGATATTCTCCTAAGCTTAAAGAGTATAATAAAAGAGTTATTTTTTGAATTATAAGTAAAGACCTTTTTATTAAGCTAAAAGATCTTATTATTATAGTAGGTCTTAAGGTCTTTATATATATTATTATTTAATAGCTTAGAAAGGAAGGTATTTTCTATTAAAAGGTATTATAATACTTATTATTAATATTAAAAATAATAAAAAAGTATTTTAATTTTATTAGAAGGTATTATTATAAATTCCTTAGCTTTTAGTTTTATTAGATCTATAGTAATAAGATTATAATTATTTATATTAAGAGGGAAAGGTAAGAGTAAATTTTTTGCCTTAAGATATATATTCTTATTAATATAATTATAATATTATTTTATATAATATAGAAAGAATATTTAAATCTAATATATATATAGCTAAAAAGAAAGCTAATATATTATTTTTAAATATTCTAAGAAATAATTTATAATTATAATTATACCTTATTATAATTATTATTTAGGGACCTTAAATCTATTTATAGTAATATTATAAGATATTATATCCTTAAATACCTTTAAGAATAGCTTTTAATAATAGCTAAATCTAATTATATATTTACTTAAGATAATACTTTAATATATAAGGCTTAAATAGTCTAAGATTAATTATATAAATAGGCTTAAGATAATAGGATTAATTTAGTAAAATAGCTATTATATTTATCTAATTTAAATCTAATTAAAAATCTATAGAAATTACTTAAAAAAAGGATTTATAAAAAACATTTAGAATTAGTATTAATACTAAAGAATAATAAGATATTATAATAATTATATAAAGCTATTATTAAGGTATAGGAGGATTTTAATTCTAATCTAATAGAAAAGTTAATTTTCTTAGTACTATAAAGGCTATAAGCTATTATTATTATATATAGCTAGTATATTAAATATTAAAGTGACCTATATATTCTAAATAGCCTTATTAACCTTTTCTCTTAATTTCTTAGTAAAATAATATAATTTGGCTAAGAAATATAGCCTTAAAGTTGGGGGGTGTAGTCACGGATTTTGGTGAATGTGGGGTGGGATTGTCACTTTTGTCACTGAACTGTACTTCATTCACAGACGCAACAGTTGTACGGGACAAGCTCCCCTCCAGCCGTAAGGGCCAAGCCAAGGTGGTAGCCAACTGTGGAGTGTGAGTCGAAGAAATATCTCATATCTACGTAAAGAATTCTTAATTCTCAAACTTAGGCGCCATGTTTTACTTATCCGGATCTGTCGGACTGGACCCACGCTGTAAGTCAACTGGCACTGAAGTACAACATCGCTGGCTATTATTATGTCTCTTTGATGGTCAGAAATGTTTCAGATTTGCAGGATCCTGCGGCAAACAGGATTTGCGATGACCAAATTCGATGCGAGGCTGAGCTGCTCGTGGGCTGGCTCACGTTGACGAATTACGCGCCTTTTATTCGTTGCCAATCGCGCAATCCGCATCACGCCTGACGAAGATACATCCCAGCCCATCATGAGCTGTAGAATGCTCGGATGTCTCGTGCCCGGGCTACACATCCAAATTGCCTTAAAAATCGACATAAAATGTAGAAATCCCTGCTTTTTTGCTCTCGTCAGTCATTGACGGCCGTGCCATGTACGGAAATTGACCACTGGTACCCATCTGAGACCAAATGGAAACATCAGATGCCGAGCGGCGCCCGCTGCTCCCAGTAGCAAATCACAACTTACCCCATACGAGATTTTCCAAGAACCAGGCCCAGAGCCAAGCATATTCTTCAGATCCAGCTTCAAGTTCCATCAATGAAGGCGGGATTGGCGTGGGCAGCACACAACCCTCACGCTCGGTTGACGATGACGTTCTCCTGGAGACGTCGCCTCTCGGACGAACCCTTACATGGCAGAGTGCCTACATTTTGGTTATTTCTCGCGTTGTTGGAAGCGGCATATTTGCTACTCCCGGTGCCATCTTTCAATCCGTAGGAAGCATTGGGCTCTCGCTCTCACTCTGGGTCGTCGGCGCCGTGATAGCAGCCTGTAGCCTCTCCGTCGCCCTGGAATATGGGTGCATGCTGCCGCGGTCGGGTGGTTCCAAGGTGTACCTTGAGTTTACCTATCGCTGGCCTCGATTTCTGGCCTCGACACTATACGCTATTTACGCAGTCTTCCTAGGGTTTACAGCTAGCAACTGTATCGTCTTCAGCCGTTATGTGCTCTTCTCCCTCGGTGTACATGGTCCGAGCGATCTTCTTTCCAAAGGCTTGGCTGTTGGTCTCCTCACCGGGGTGACCATCACGCACGGCGTTTTCCCAAAGGCAGGTGTTAGAATACAGGATATACTCGGCTGGATCAAGGTTGCCGTGGTTTTATTCATGATCCTGTCTGGAATCTATGTTGTACTCTTTCGCTCCGCCTCAGACTCGGTTTTCGAAGCGGGCTCTCGTCTCTCGTGGGATGACTTGTGGGAAGATAGCAGCTGGAACTGGGGCGTGATATCTACTTCCCTGTTCAAAGTATTTTACTCGTACTCTGGCCTCGACAATGTCAGTAACGTCTTGAACGAAGTCAAGGACCCAGTTCGAACCCTACGCTCGGTTGCCCTGACAGCACTTGTTACCTCGTGTAGCCTGTACTTTCTGATAAATGTAGCCTACTTCCTTGTTGTACCAGTCAACGAAATCAGAGATAGCGGCGAGCTTGTCGCCGCTCTCTTCTTTGAGCGTCTCTTTGGTGAGAGCGTTGGGCGGAGAATTCTGCCCTTGACCGTAGCCCTTTCAGCCGTTGGGAACGTCATGGTAGTAGCCTTCGCAATGGTAAGTAAATATTCTGAGATCCGCTATCACTGAATCTAACAATCCACAGGCGCGTATTAAACAGGAGATTGCTCGCCAAGGGTTTCTCCCCTTCTCAAACCTTCTCTCTACATCAAAGCCATTCGGCTCCCCACTGGGTGGATTCGTTGTCAATTACATCCCGTCCTTTCTTGTCATAGTCTTACCTCCATCCACGGCAGCCTATTCATTCATCCTCGAAATTGAAGGATACGCCGGCGAGATTGTCGGCCTTGCTGTGGCTTTTGGTCTCCTCAAGCTGCGATTTCAGCGGCCTGGCTTGCGGAGGCCATTCAAGGCGTGGACTGCAGCCATTTGGATCAAAATAGTTTTGGCCATGGCGCTCCTCGCAGCGCCATTCTTTAGGCCTCCTGACCGCACAGACAATGGCATGTTCTATGCTACGTATGCTCTTGTCGGAATAACAATGTATGTCTCTTGTGGGCGACTGCCCTTTGGATCTCTGCTTACCAGACGTGAACAGTTTTGTAGCCGGTGTTATATACTGGTACATTTGGACAATCGCCATTCCTTACTGGCGCGGCAGTAGACTGGAAGAGGAAACACGAGTTTTAGGAGATGGAACTGTAATCACGAAGCTTAGATACTCGTAGAAAGGTTCTCAAAGCGCAGTACATTTATTGGGAATAATTAGTCAATCTATGAGACGATATCTAATGCCGGAGATACCCTTCTAATGTATCTAGGCATGAATATGTGACCAGAAAACCATCGTGGATATATTCCGGTTAAAAAGGAGGAAAGTGCTGGAGATAAATTTTCTGTTCAGCGCAAACAACGACATCATTCCTAGACTGGTGCACTGAATGTTCTTTTTAACCCTAATTCTATAATACAAGGGGAAACCCCTATAGTTTACACTGAGTATCTGTGCGAAGTAAGCACGTCTAATAATACAGAATACTAGTCCCTGGGCATCGAAGCTGTTACGTGCCTATGGGGCACGATCTGCGATGAGCCCATCTTCGCCCCCGAAGCGCAGTCCCCAAGTGTGATTCAACAATATCACGGCCGATACATGAGTTTCTCATCGTATCTACCACAAATATGAATACGACGGAGTCAAATGTCTCCACTCAGCCCATTAGGATATGGCCCAGGTGGTTCTAAACTAGTTGGGCCATAAACTTGATACCCAGGCAGATTGTCTAGAGGTTGACCCCTAATCCATTGTTGATGTTATGTTGATTATCCAAAGCCATCTGGCTATTGGGTGCCCTCGTTTTAAAACTAGCTACCCATAGCCCAAAGTAACCCCCAGGACCTTAGACAAGAGACAATGACAGCCGGGCCGGCCCGCAGTTGCCTCAATGACTTGCAAGGAGCAATTCGCCGATTGGCATGGTGCCACTTTCATAACAACCCTGGAAGAGCTACCATCTTCTAACTGCTATTGAACATCTTGTGGTCGCACGCTGTTTTGCGTCACTAGACACGTACTGAAAGGCGAGCTCAATGCGTCTTTATAGGGGTTATGTACCTTTTTACTCATTTACTTTAGGAAGAACCTTTTGTTCGTTTCCGAGTGCCACTGCTTCGTGTTAGTTGCCTGCTCCGTCCCACTCTGCCTCGACAGACGTATCAAAAGCGGCCTAGACTTACGCCGATCAAAAAGATAATAACTTGTTACAAAGAAGATGGGCAGTGCGATCATGGACGAAACCCACTTGCGAGCCGTCGTGTTGTATCGTTTTTGGTAATCCTTTTTCTCGACCTCCTTTTTCTGATACTCGAGTGCTTCCTCTCGTCGCTGACTGCTTCGTCGTAGCCGAGCTGCACGGAGAGCTGCTTCTCGTGCCTCGGCAGCACGAATCGCATCTAGCGGAGGGCTCGGGGGCTCAGGGGAGGACTGTCGAGAAAGCTGGGATCGAGGGGGCGGTACACGGGTTATTAGGGGCGCCTTGGAGATAATGCCCTTCCTAGAATTACAACCAGCACGTGGGTTGGCGGTAGAGGGGCTTGGGGAAGGACTGGCAGCTTTTGAAGCTGCGGTCGACACTGATCGTAGAGCTACATGTTGAACAGCTGATGGGATTCGATCGAAACGAGGGGAAAGTAATCGCTGGAGCTGCGAGAGTGTCGCCATGTTGTCAGAATGTGCTCAAACATCCGATAGAATCCACAAGGGAAATCGATTGACTCTGGTGATACAAGTGCTGGTGTAACTTTGCAGCAAAAGGCTCGCTGGAATCTGGTGCAAGTAGTTGAGCTAGCTAGCTGGCTGGCTGGCTGTGGGTTTTTGTTTTGTTTTTTTGAGGTCGCCTGTCTGTCGTATCGATAAGGAATCGGCAATTAACAGCAGATTCTTGGGACTAAATTTCAACATATTCACATCAATCCGTTACGTAGGTCAGGCTCGAATGTTATACTCGGCTTTCAAATTATGCAATTGCTATTGCTCGTCATCTATAGAAACTTGTCCTCACACATACTCAGACCCCAAGCCATTGAGTGACTCCGGCTTCATTTTTGGTCACCAGCTGAGACGGCCGCACTTAGAAACACGGGTTGGTAGCTCGTCTGCTTTCTGTATTTTGTTCTATTATACAATCCTCCCTAACGCCATTGCGCAACCACCCCTGCACCTATCCATTGGAAATCCAGCTGGGCCGGCCGATTAGTCGTCATCATCTGTGTACCTTGGCCCTGTCGCCGCGGGAGTCTCGGGTGCACCTCCATAAGCAGCCGGAGTGGGAGCACCGTAGTAGCCACTTGCTGCTGGTGTAGGAGCACCCGCTGCCGGTGTGGGGGCCGAGTCAGCACCCCAGCCGCCCTGCCAACCTCCACCCGGTGTTGGAGCATTGACAGAAGGTGTTGGGGCTGAATAGGCTCCTGGGGTGGGGGCATTCATTGCACCAGGAGTAGGGGCGCCCAGGAGCGCGCCGCCGGGTGTGGGAGCGTCATATGCGCTTGACGATGTAGCTCCGGGCGTGTAACCCCAAGTGTCGTTGCCGCTGGCACCTGGTGTGGGTGCAGAAGCTCCATAAGCCGGAGTTTTAGAGCCCGACGCCCAGCTGTCGCCACCACTGTACGCCGGAGTTCGTGACCCAGCACCAAACGCATCTCCGGGGGCTGGGGTCCTTGCTCCTGACTGCCAAGCAGGAGTACGCGAGCCCGAGCCATATGCAGTGCGGCTGCCATCGTAAGGATTAACAGTTCGTGATCCATCTGCCCAGGCTGGAGTTCGAGCACCCGACATGTCTTGGGCCTTCCATGCTGGTGTTCGTCCGCCTGCTGACGGCGCTGCGAGATGTTAGCCCAAGAATTAGACATATGTAGACAATGATTCGACTTACTCCGTGACCCCCAAGCCGGCACACGATCCGAATTGCCGCTCGACATCGGTGTTCGGGAACCCCCTTGCCAACCGGGTACCCTGTCTCCCCCACCTCGGCCCGCGCCTCCAGGAGGACCACGACCTCGAGTGTTAATATCAATCGTTGCACCTGTTGTTTTGTTTTTGAAGCTGAGGCTATCACGCGGAACGGTAACAGTCTTACTCTTTGTGTGTAGTTCAACACGAGCGTGTGTATCTGTGGTGTCCTTGACGATACCTAGCAAACCTTTGTAGGCTCCCTTCTTGATAATGACAGTTTGGTCAATGGCCTTGTCTCGACCGAACATTTTAGCTGGTTGCTGGGGCTTGTTCTCTGTACCATTTTTGTGAATTTTGAGTGCTGGGTTCATCGCGTTCAGGTCAGGACCCGCAGCAGCGGCGTTAACCCGCCCACCTTTTGCTGCGATGGTGTTGACCATACTTGCCTTGGTTACAAAGACACCGGCATTTTCCTTGCTATCATTGGTGTGCAGAAACACATAGGAGCGATGAATGTGAATGATCTTTCCTTGTCGCTGCTGACCAGTAAACTCCTTGACCACATCTTCGAGTCGAATCTCAGAGCCGTTACGGTCCGCGGCAACAGCCTGCTTTCGCTTTGGCAGCTTATTGGCGATTTGTGAAGGCATTACTTGCCGAGTGTCCCCAAACTGATCAAGGACAACCAGAGATTCGCGGTCAACCTTGACAATACAACCGACTGTAGTAGGATCTAGCTGCACGAGATCATGTAGCTCATATTGACCCAGAGATCCCTGACCACCAATATCACTAGCCTCACGTAGGTCCTTACTGAATACAGTCACCTCAGTGTTAGTCTGGTCTGTAAGGAGGGTCACCCGATCTTCCGAAATTTTGACAACCATTCCGACTTCATCGCGGAACCTGCTGCCACCGATAACCTTGACGTGGTCACCAATTCTAAAGCGCTTGCGCAATCCTTTAATAGGTACCTCGATCGTTTGACCGGCAAGATCACCTTCAGTGACTGACATTGTGACAATATCACCTTGTACGCTAGTTGCCTTGCCGATGACACCCTTCTGCTCACCAGAGTATACTTCGATTATATCGCCTGGGAGGTAGGTAACAAGGGTGTTGCTATCCTTGAGACTGGCGGCCAAAGCCTTCAGGTCGAGGTTTTCGGTGCCATCTTCAGCTCCCGACGCAAATCGGGTGACCTCTTCCAACGAGGGGTTTACGTCAGTCACGACAAGTTGTTGAATCTTGACATCCTTAACCTGGAACCCGTTTTCGAACTCATCACCCATATATGACCATGTATTTGTACTGGGATTACCCTGGATGTGGCGGGGATGGCGCTTGCGGGCTTCGACTTCGCTGAAGAGTCTCTGTGGTGGCCGTGGTCCCGAGTTACCAAAGGGTCTTTTACGTTTGCCATCGGCAGTTAGCGCAGCCAATGCATCGTCGCGCATCCCATAATCCAGTCGGGGGATAAATCGGACCCTAGCCTCGAGACCGTTTTCTGTAACATCCAGAACTTGTGCCAGATCTCCGTTGTGCTTGGCCGGTCGCTTCAGTCGAACCCAGGCACCCGGTTCTAGAGTTGGCGTTTTGGACACGCGCAAGAGCTCGGGCATGTCTTTGATCTCAACCAAGATCATTTTCGAGTGTGGATAAACGTTCATAAGACCGTCTAGTGCCTTAAGAATATCCGTTTGTCGTTGCGCTTCAACATAGATGAATCCTTTCATGACAGACTCGATACCTCCGCGTTCGAAGGCAGCAGTGATGGCGAGCTCATCCTTGGTTCCCATGCGCTCCTCAATACGCTTCATGATCGAAAAGATAACCTCACGCTCCTTGCCTTCTTTACATCTCACTGCCCAAATGCTTGGATCATCCACACTAGGGAGCAGCAAGCGCTTAGGCACAACCGCGGCATCACCGAAACCCTTGGCAGATCGGCGATTGCCATACCTCTGCCGTAGAATCTCAGCTTGCTTTTCGGCATCCATGCTTGACTCCATCTCTCGGCGGCGGTCCAGCTCGCGATGTCGCTGATCGTCAAGACGGCCATTGTCGGCCAAGTCATCGATATGGGCATTGTCGATAAAGTCACCGATCTCCTCGCCCTCCTTTTCGTCATCTTCGGCTTCGTCTTCGTCGTCGACTTCGGCTTCAATATCGAAGAAAGCGTTGCTCCTATCGCGACGTCGCTTGCGACGATGACCCTACGCGTCGTCAGTTAGCAATACACCAGGAACAAGGTGTGATGTGTCCTCCAGGCACATGGAAACATTAGAAAACTACTCACTTGCTGAACATCATCTTCGTCTTCCTCATCATCCTCCTCTTCTTCTTCATCATCATCGTCTTGGCGACGCCTGTCATTTTCATCTTCTTCGTCTACGCCTTCCTCATCTTCATCTGCATCATCGCGAGCGGCAGGGCTACTTCCGCGGGCGTTTGATCTTTTTTCCTGGCCAGCTTCTTCATCATCAGAAAGGTCGGCAGGCGCAGGGTTGAAATCCTCCTCCTCTTCGGAATCGTCGAAACGCGATGGGTCGTTGGACGACATTCTGTCTGTGAGGAGGCCGCCAAGACGGACGGCAAGCGCGTTAACGAGGAAGCAGTATCGATGGGTGACGGGGGGAAAGGAAGAAGGAGAAATTTCGATGAAGTGAAGCGCGTTCTCTGGCAACGTAGATATTGAGGACGCTGGAGCTAAAGTTTCCCAATGCCACTGAAGCTCTAGCGCTCGGTTAAAGGAGAGCCACACCGGTATATGCATATACTGCGTTGACTAAGCATGCATAAGGAAGATCAGTTTAGATGAGTATAGGCATACACTGTGATGACCGCACTGTGTTATCCCATCTTAGCTTCATGCTCAACGAGGGAAACCGATACCCTCGGTACAAATTAGTGCCCCAAGAAATAGCCAAGGGGCACCCCCTCATATTTTTCATTGAACCCAAGTTTCAGAAATTATAATGCAAAAGGCGAGAATTGGCCTCCTTTCAAACTTATAACTGTCGGGACTACCTACTACAGTGGGTTCCTCTGACCAATTATTATCATGAAGGCGATCATAGTTCAAGAGTTTCATGGTTCTCTAAATGAAATCGCGGTGTCAGAAGTGTCGATTCCGCAGCCAAGTGCGTGCCAAATTCTGATTCAAGTTATGTCGGCTGGAGTAAATTTTGTTGACATCCTCTACGTATGTATCTTTTCGGTTGCCTATATCCTGCTTCATATCTGTTGACAAACCCTAGGCTCAAGGTCTGCACCAGAACAATAAGAGTTTAGTTCGCCCACCTTTCACGCTCGGGCTGGAATTCGCTGGCATTGTAGTTTCATCGCCACCCCAATCGCGCTTCAAACCCGGAGATGCCGTCTTTGGGGATTGCTCAGGGGCCTACTGCGAGTTTTTGACTCTTCCCGAGAACTCCGGTTCTATTCAACGCATGCCCTCGTCATGGAAATTTAATGAAGCCGCAGCCTTGGGGGCCACACTTCCCGTGTCGTATGGAGCTCTGATTCTCCGTGGAGGGATAAAGCCTGGAGAGACGGTTCTTGTACACTCCGCAGCTGGCGGGATTGGAGCGATGGCAACACAAATTGCAGTGGCTACGGGTTGCCGTGTTATAGGAACTGCGGGTTCCGTCGAAAAGTGTGCATTTGCCCAGTCTCTTGGTGCGGATAAGTGCGTGAACTATTCACAGGAAAGCTGGTGGGAACAAGTCCTCAAATTAACCAATGGGAAGGGAGTGGATGTTGTTTTTGACCCTGTTGGCTTGGTTGACCGCAGCATGAAATGTTTATCCCATCGTGGTCGGGTTCTTGTAGTTGGGTTCGCAGGCCGGGAAGGACAGATGGAGAAGATTGCTATGAATCGGCTGTTACTGAAGCAGGCAAGCCTAATCGGATATGTAAGTGTGAGATCCCCAATGCCGGTACGGTGTGCGTTTCCTAACTATAGAGCCAACAGCGGTATGGCGAGTCTCTCCGTAGAGATCCTAATGAGAGAGAAAGTATCTGGCGCAGCCTACAGCCGCTTATTGCGAGCGGGAAAATTCGGCCAATTGTGTCCAGGTGTTATGATGGCCTAGAAAGTGTCCCGAGAGCACTAAGCGATCTATCGAGCCGCAGGATATCGGGAAAGGCAGTGATAAGAGTACACGACGATACCAAAACACCGCTGAAAGCTCGGATATAAACCGATTCGACAAACGTCGGGAGTGATGTATTCACATCACACTTTGATTCAGTCGGCCACCCACTCCTCTCCGGATCAATCAGTAATCACCCACAGTTTTCATACCAGACCTATCTAGACTGTACATTTACAAGGCTCAGTTCCATGATGACTCATAGACGAACAAGGTGCCTTTCACGAGCCGTGACAACCATGACTGTATTATGGCGTGGCCTGGGTTAGGCTAGTGGGTTGTGATAATGAGTCTCGTCAACTTGAGAATGGGAAGCTCACAGTGCCTACATCGGTTCTTAAACCGTATTCAGATACCTCATTCTTCAGTGGCGTCGTAATCAGTCTCGTCGTTCTTATCTGTATAGGAATCAAACCGTGACTCAGGCCTAGGAGCTCAGTATGACACCCGGAACAATCGTCTGAAATCTCATCGCTTTGCCTCCCCAAACCATTCTTGTCCGTTGTCGTCACGCTCATCCCGATTTTTTTTATCCAGTGTCCGCGCTCCGATATGACTGAACAACCCAAACCTTGCAAACTCCTGGCTTTGCACAATGCTTGCATCAAACCCAACCGGCCAGATTCTACGCAATTTAAAGTGCCATAACTCAAAGAAATCAGTATACCCATTAATACACCCATCACATCACACGGGTTCCCCATACGCCTCGCCCAGCGCTCACTCCGAGCCACTCGCCGCGGTCAGCGTGAGGGAGATGGGGAACCCATCCTAGGTTGCCAATTTCATAGTCGCACTGCCAGCTGGCCACAGGACTGCGGTGATTATCTTGCTGGGGAGCTCCGTTCACAGGACCACCCAATGGAGGGTTGGAGTTGAGCAGATCCCAAATGAGGACTTGACAGTCATCGGCACCAGATGCCAAAGTTCCACGCCTTAATGGTGACCACTCAATGCTGTTGACGGAACCGCCATGTCCACGAAGTTCGAGCAAAGCCTGTCCAGGTTGGCGTACGTCGAGGATACGAATGATGTTCGAATCCTGTGCAAAAGTGGCTAACAAATGTGTATCGTGGGGTGAGGTAGCGAGTCGCAGCAAGGGCGGCGGGTTTGACATGGTCTGTTGCGCAAGAGTTGGGCTCATGCGACCGCCGTTAGGATCTATCAGAAAGAGTCAGTGCTCAGCTATTGAAACTAATAGTGCCGTTGCTTCAACATACCTCGCTCTTCCTTGCCAGTCGGCTCGTAGATGATAGTCGAGTGCTCCAGGCTTCGCAGATCAAACATTCGCACACTGCCATCTTGGCCACAGCTGACAAAAACATCCACGCTCTTGGCGCAGAACCGCACATCATAGACCTCCTTGTCATGAGCAATGAGTTGGGTCTTGGCCGTCAATGAAGGAATATCCCAGATGGTGCAAGTCGTATCTATACTGGAGGTGATGATAAGACTAGGAGATACTGTGTTCCAGTCAAGAGATGTGAGGGGTGCAGTGTGGTCCGGTGTCTTGGAATTGGACAGCAGGGCCAGCGGTGTCAATTTTGTCACAGCGGCATCACGACCAGGACGAGTGATGGTATTGCCTGGAGTTGATGGGGTATCTGAGGGAAGCGACCAGAGTCGCAAGTGGTCACCAGAAGTGGCGAGAAGATCAGTAGACTGCTTCTGGGACGAGGGTGGCTCCCATAGCAGACGGGTGACGGGGTACGAGTGCGTGGCCTCTGCAACTTTTGTGAACTCGAGATTGAACTTGGAGGAGCCGGGCGAGTAGATGTCCTGAGGGGTCGGGGAGAGTTGACTGTCGAGGATTTGGATCTAAGAAAAGAAAGTCAGTGGAAGACACTAGGTAGGAAGAGGCATTGAAAGTTTATCGCGGAGGAAGACTCACAAAATTATGCCCGTCTTCGAGATAACTTCCGACAGCCAGCTTGCCGGCACCACTTCCTTGGGGCGCCCACTTGCACCAGTCAAAGGCATAGATAGCCCAAGGAGCCGTGTAGTTGCTAGTGCCGGACTGGGAGTTGGCGAGGTCATACCCTAGGGACCCAGGGGTTCCATCGGACATGGTCGAGTCGGCGCGGGGTCGAATATCAGCGAGGCCGAGGGGGGTATTAGAGATGTTGCGCTGAGAGCCGGGGGCATTGTACTTTGAGGGGTCGGAGGGAGACATGAGTTGAGAAGAGGCGCCGCCGGGTGTCGTGGGCGTGTAGGCATGGTAGTTTGAGGGGGCCGAGGAGCCTTCGTAAGGAGCGGCCGGGCTTGAGCGGGAGTAGCTGTGGGACATGGTTTTGATGTAAGACGGCTGCTGCTGGGACGGCGATCGATGGATGGCAGACGAGGCGGAAGCGGAAGATGAGCCAGCCGGCAACAATGTCGGCGTTGTGGACAAGGGATTGGGCGAGGCTGGGGATCTAGCGGCGGAGAGCCCCCCAGCGGGCTGAAGGACGTTGGGCACCGAGCTGGACAATGAGGAAAGGGGATTGGGGTTGGAAGAGGCCACTGAGGAGGAGTGTTCGAGCTTAATCTTGGGCGTGTAATCGTAGCCGTGCTCGTACTCTTGAGGCGACATGGACATTGAACCCGATGACATGTGCAGTTCGTCGTGATGCTGCTGAGAGCTAGAATGCGAGCCAGAGCCAGAGCCGGCACCAGCAGGGCCAGACACAGAGGCAGTCTGACGCAGCGAAGAAGGAAACGGCTGTGATTGGCTCATTGTGGCTTTTCTTTTTTCGCATGCGTTGGCGCGGGTTCGTTTTGGGCGTGGACTCGCTGGAGGGAGGGGTGAGCGGGAGTGGGCGCAAGTGTGGGCGTGGGCAAAGGCGGACCGACGTACGGTGTGTTATGCGCGCGCAAACCAAGGAAAAAGCAGCGTGCCTAAGACACAGCGATTCAAAAGGCCTGACCAGTGAGTAACCAGGTCAGTTACCCGCGCTGGCAAGGGGTGAGGGACGATGGACCACTACCGGAGACGGTCGTCGCTGTGCGTCAGCCCGGCCGTTGGCGGGGATTTACGCGGCGTCCAGGTGCGCAAGGAGCGAACGAACGGCCCCGACAACCTGAGTCGACGGTTTTGAGAGGGAGAGACGAGGGCGAAGGAGGAGAAATAGTGTGAGAAAGACGTGAGGTGGGCGAGGGAGAGGGTGGTGGGATGACCCAAGTTAGGTGTTCGTCACAGCCGCAGTTGGGGCCTCGCCTTTTCCCCTCAAGTCACCTGTGAGCTGAGTGAGCATGGACGCATAGGTACTGCACACAGAAAATTTGGGTTCACAAGGCTCCCATGCAAAGCAGCTGGGTAGCCTTGGCGGGATAGCTTGCTGGATACGAGGCCATAATAATTAGTGGCCCAGGCCCAGTCTTGCGAGTGGTTTTGGTGAAGCTCTTGCTGATCCTCAGGCTGGTCATCTCCACATGTTCTACCTATGGGCATCTGATTCATTCTTCCGCATCCAACGCTTATTTCTTCTTCTTTGAGCGTTATAATATAATGCGGAAGCTTCCAATGACACTGGGCGTACGATATGCCACATAATGCTTTTCCCGGGTTGTCTCCGCCTTTCTTTCAATTAGACTGGCGCATAAACTCATCATTCATAACCAATGATGAATGAGGCCTTGTATATGGCAACCGTTCCTATCAGGAATTAGATTCCTCCTTCTTAAGTCTAATGCTGATGTGCTCTACACTGGTATATTATTTGAGCACTTGATTTTACTGAAGTAGTCAATCATGATCACTATAATAACGCGATACCTTCTAAGCAGGTTGTATTAATACTCATGGCGTCGTGCCCGCCTTGAAGGTGTAACTAACTTCTTCTCAAAAAGTGCTCGAGTATCAATCAACCGGATATTTGAACCTTCAAATTAATTTTTCGCAACTTCCGAAGAACATAAAACTGTCTGCATGCATAGTTGCATGGACGTGACCTGGTTAGTCCAATCATGTGCTGTGTATATGTGACAGTATGCCGCAACGTGACCACCCGTCGTCCCTGGTCCTCTGGAAGAAAATAACGTCTTTTGCTAAGCTTCGCTCTAAAACATGAGCTTGAGAGGTAAGAGTGTTATTTAAATAAAAATAATAATAAAAATAAAAATTCCCCTGCACTCAAACAATGACACAATGCAGTATAGTGTAAATAAACTTTAGATTAAAGAAAGAAAGAAGAAAAAACAAGCAGGTGCTGTAAGTCTGTGCGAAAGTAATCAATGAATAGTGGAGTTGTAGGTAGGGCTGGCTTCGCTTTGAAGCGAATTTAAATGTCCATGTGACGCTCTGAGACGTACAAAATGAACTATGTCGTTGTGGTTTCAGAGAGTTGACCATTCATTTCAAGGGTGTCGATGTTGTGTATCCGCTGGATTTGCTGCCCTGGCCCCTCCCAGACTGGGCGCTGGGCTTTATGTGGGGTTGCCCCAAGCTACATACCTATACCACCTCGACTCAGCACATGCCAAAGTTGGAACGTGACCCCTACTCCATCAACCCGACTGTCCACATCTCACGACTGCACGCGCAGGCGTCCTTCCTCCTCACCCTCGCATACTCGACACATTGTTTTGGCATCTGTAGATGCTGGCTCTCTGGTCCTGCAACAAAAAATGATTATGTAGTAGACCGTATTTCATCAGATCGATCAAGGCCCCACCCTCACAGCCATGACGTCGCCTTCTCTATTCGATCGGATATCGAGCCCCAAGAACCGGCTCCCAGTCCTTTCACTACACAACAAGCTCAATCTTCCCCCGAGCGAATATCCCCTTGACGAACTCGAACCGAGACCTGACGAAGCACTCGGCGACCTTGAGTCTACTCGCCCGAGGCTCCGGAGGCCAGCGCAGCAACACACGTCCCCTCGCCGTTCATCGCCGCCCCCGTGGGACTGGAAGATGGACTCCCCCGGTTCTCCATCCAAGGTTCGACGTCCAATCTTCTCAGGGCCGCCGCCTCCAATTGCAGCCTCGGGATTGATAGGCAAACAAACCACTGGCCACTCGCTGCCCTCATCTTATACCGAGAGTTCCAGAGGGAATGGGCTAGCTTCAGGAAGTCGCCTGGGATTTGAAAAGTCCATTTTGAACCAGCGGTCTCAGGAAAACAGCTACCGTCTCGATTCAACATGGAGAAGTCTCCAGCGGAGGGAGAAGGTCCTGGAACGTGATATACAACAGCTTCTTGATTTACAAGCTTCGGGACTAATGGCGGATAGTGGTGATGGTGCACTCGACAAGGACACTAATCGGGATAGTGACGATGACGAGGGCACTTTTTATTCTGCTGCCACCTCGAAGTCTCGCATGGTCAACTCGTTATATGTGCCACCACGAGCTACTGCGGATGGGAATGTGATTCCAGTGCGACAGCCAGCATCAAGAAAACCACCTGGCCTTCAGTCAGCTCGCGTTGGTTTACGTCGATCTATGGCTGCGCTGTCAGAGCTCAAGGCAGAGGAGGATGCACACCTAGACACAGCCCTTTCTCAGCGGAAAGATGCTTTGGCATATCTAGACAGGATGGTTGCCAGAAAGGATAATATCTATGCCGAACTCCACACATTGGAGGAAGATGATCAAGAACCATTAGGTCGCGAGCTGCGAAAGCTTGACGCTGAGCACGAATCATTGACTTCAGAGATACGTCTTTTGGAGGAGAGGCTTGTTGGTATGCGCAATCGACGTCGATGGGTCAAGGATAGGATAGATGATGTCAAGAACCGAAGAGAATCAGGGTTAAGTGGATATAGGGCTGCCGGGAGGGACATCGACGCAGAAGTACATGAATTATTGCGGCAACCGCCGATCGCGCCATTGGATTTGGAAGTTCTCAGACAGACTACTGGTGGACAACCTGGAAAAGAAATTGAACTCCCTGGGGGGCCAGATTTCTTGAAGTTACGACCAGAGCGGCGCACGGCAGAAATGGCCAGGTCCTGGTGGGAAGGGGAGATTGCCATCCTGGAACGTCGCAAAGCACAGATTGCTGAGGATCGCGAGGCTCTTTTTGAGGGTGCCCAAGCATGGTCTGAGGTGACCAAATTAGTCGCGGACTTTGAAACCACTTTGAGAGAACTGATTAAATCAGTTCGGTACCCTACAAAAAAGGATGAAGCATTGCCCCAAGAGGCGATTGGAACACAGCTTGCAAATATGGATTCAGTCGTCAATGGGTTGGAGGAAAGGCTACGGTTAGCCGAGGGGAAGCACTGGAATCTTCTCATATGTGCCATCGGCGCCGAGTTGGAGGCATTTGTCGAGGCCCAGAGCCTTCTCAAATCCACACTAGGGGTGCAAGATGACAATGCGCAACTTCTCGACGGATCCTCTCATTCGACTGTGCGCGAAGGCTCTACTCAGGGTCATCTGCCCGATGATAGTCACGATGAGAGCGATAACGAAGTCCCGGCTGATCTCTTGGTTTCTCGCATAGAAGACCATGATCATGGTGAGCCACACAACCATCGAGCAAATAAAACAATAGAGAGTCAAGGTGAGAGCGAAAATGATGTCCCCCCTGAGTTTTTAGCCGAGCATGGGAGCCAAGCAGGCGAAGAGTCAGAAACATGAATTATGAATCTGGTTCGCGGGCAGATTGTGTGGAGTTTGATATACCCTAGCCAGCTTTCGATTTAACTGTTTAATACCATGAGATGATTATTTTGGACATTATCTTTGACTTGAACAATCATGGCAACCTGTGACCACTCACAGCCTGCCAGTTTTATTTTCCTGCCATTTGAGTTGGAAGTAGGATATATTAAAACATGGAAAGCGAAACACAAAAAGTAGATTGGGAGAATTGAGGGTATTTAGTGCCATTCATTGAATAATCATAGCTTAATTGTGCACCGCAACACCACTATCAAGACAAATGAGCCCAAATTGCGTACCGGTGTTTGCCAGTAATTTTGTTCTCCGTCCAGTAATCCATGAATGAAACCCGTCTGGTCGGGGGGTTTCAGTTCGAGTCATGCAAGACAGTCCCAATATTTGTTTGTCAAATTTACGGCCATTTCCAGGCAAACAATAAAATGTTGTTGAGCGAAGATCAGATTCGTTATCATATTCCTTAAAAGAGTAATTCGTCATTAAGAGGGAGATTTTCGACTGATCGTTTCGAGTCGACCTATGTTGATGGGATCATCGGGTTCGCTCAAAGAAGCCGCTGGATCCAGCGATGGCCACGGATTGGTCCATAACCCATTCACCAACACCAAGATAGTTGTCGATCCACCTGTTGAGGTCCTTGCTGTCACCAGCAACTCTTTCCGTCTTAAAACTGATATTCAAATTCGTGTCAGATATGTTTCACCGGGTTCGAAATTGGACATGAGAGTTGAGCAACTCACCTCAGGCCGGTAGACCGCTTCATACCGGCGAGAAAAGCTGACACTGGCAGTTATTAGTCAGATATGGGACAAGAAGATAAGACTTGGTTGGAAGAACATGATGTGTTTTCGGCATCTTGTTCGGGAAAGAGCGGGGAGCACCGGTGACGAGAGGTTGTTGGGAAGAGGACAGAGAACTTACAGAGAACAGCATCAAAGGCGTAGTGAGTGAGTCTTCCGACCTTTGACCAAAGTCCCAGCGTCAGCAGGTCGAGGAGCTGCAAAAGAGTCTTAGACGGGCTGGGCCAGGCTGGCGTGCTCGACAGGTTATGGTAGAGTTCGGGGGGGTTGTAGTCGGTGACGGGGTATGGGATGGGGATTAACGTACCACCATGATGGCTAATATTCGCGGAAAGTCGGGGCTGGCTAATTGGCTGGAAGTCGGTAGTGAAGGTTTGAGATGAGTCTTGTCGTTGACGTTGAAGAGTAAGGCTGAACTGCGATAGAGATGGATGTGGTCAACTCTGTAGGGGAGACAGACGCCTTCGTCATGCGACACACGATATGCCTGGGCCTGGTTGGTAGGCGAGACTTCGGCCTTGCGACCTAATGTGGGCCTACGGGTTGCAACGCCGAATATCCGGGGAGGTTGGCTGGACGCGACCCAGTGCCAATTCACGTGTCAGACCCGAATGCATAGTCACATGATATATGGGGGAGGGTCGAAGTTCGTGTTTAGCATGTGACAAACATTCATTGTCTACGAGTCAAGTGAAACGAGCGGAGAAGCTGGAAGGGAACCTCCCAGACCAAGATTAATACAGGAGCCTTCCATCCTTTGTCGAGTGCCACTCTCGGCGGGGAACTGAAGGGGCCGATATTGACCCGAGAGCGATACCTAGCCATCCCAAAATAGGATAGAGGGGTTGGCGGCGAGTTTGTGGGACCGATCATGTTGAGCGTATAGTGGCGCCCAGTTACAGTATGGGATGCGTCCATGGTGCATCGGGCTGGGTAAGGTGAAGGGCGGCCAGGTAGGTCCCAGTATCACGTTGGATCCCTCACCGATGGCCCTAAACTATTAGCCCAACGTATTACCCTAATCAGAGATATACCACATTGAGAGATCCAGCCAAAAGGCAAACTGGTTGAGTGAGGGATAATGATCCTAAGCCAAAATACTGGATGCACGCTTAATGAAAGGCCGAGCCTTGCCCAGACAAGGAACAAGAGGGCAAAATGCCTCACGGCCTGGCATCCTCCCTCTTTGTTTTAATAGGTAGGAAGTAAGTTTTGACAAATGTATTACCTCAACAGATCGTATCATGCCCGATATCTCCATTAGTCGGGCAGAATGCCGCCACCCAATACGATGGATTCTATTTGTTGTGCGGATTTCCAAGGTGAGGAGGGGCAGAGTTTGGCGGCGCCGCGGCGGCCGGACTCTTTTTTGTGTTATTGTTGGAGATATAAATCGGTCTACAAATGGACAGCCGCCATGCTAATCAAGTGGATTTGGAGTGACAGAGGATATTCCAGGGGTCTCTTCCCCCCCTGGAAGATGCGACCTCTCTCTCTCTGTTTTTTTTTTTTTAGGGGGGGAATTCAAAGTCCCTAATTCGGTTTGGTGTCACCATACGTAGGCTTTCGGGCCGGCATCATCTCATGTACCGTCAGAGTCGAATGAAGAAGTGGGCAATGGCATTCATTACGTGTTATGTGAAGTCGTCTAGAGACGCCGATGACAATGACGGACAGGGATGTATGGAAAATCAAGGTCCAACGTCGGCGACAATCGCTTTGCCATGTACAGAGTACCTTGAAAGGATGTTTGCTTGTACCCTAATCAACGGCCAGGCAAAATGCCAATGGTTAGCTACCGGGCGGCACGATATGCATCAGAGGGAATGATTGGATCCCCAGGAAAGGCGGCAGAGATGTGCATGGCATCAAACAGTAGCGTACGTACGATATGGTTATGCGCCCCTGCAACAAGAAATGGCTGGGCGTTTGGCCCGCTTCGCATATTTTAAGGCGCATGGACAGGCCAAGAACACACAGGTCAGAGGAGAACCAACGTGGGTTTGTGGCTGTGACACGAGGTAGGGTGAGCTGGGATGACTGGTAACTACATTGTACGAATATGTCCCATTCATGAATACATTCACTGTATTAAGACGTTGCGGTGCACGACTCTATCAAAGGTCAATCGTCCCGCACATAACATACAATAGACGAGCGGCCCCTCCCAAAAAGAAAAACCTCTGCCCAATGGTTCGCCAGCCAAGGTGAATGATGGCGCTACTGGACGGCTGGCGTAGTAGCGGCATGAGCAGACTGGGGCGGATGGTTTTTTGGGGCATTCCGCGCCGAGAGGGCCGGCGACTATTGCTGCCAGTCACAGCGGTAGTGGGGGGTGGGGGAACAAAGCTCCCAAGTTTGGTAAGGGTGCAGCTTCTCGGCGGGTTTCTACCTTGGACCTAGCTTTGGTCTGTTAGCTAGTCATCCCTTCTTATTACACACAGGATATTATTGTCATTACGGCTCAGATATCTCGCAGAGCTGGGGAGATATGGATACATGGGAGGAGAGAATAAAAGCAAGCAAAATCTAGGATATGTCTAGATAAGAGACAGTGTTGGAGTCTCACTGGCATGAGGAAAGCGGGGTCCCAAAGAAAAGAAACGCCGGAGTCATCATAGAATGCATCAGATCGCCAGTCCCCTGCCAACCTAACACGCAGATGGGCGGCCCGAGTGTCAGAGACGGACGGCACAGGAGGAGGCAATTCTTTGGTTGCTCACCGCAGAGGAGCTAAAGTCCTCTACCAAGCGGACCCCTCCCCGGAGACCACGTACTGCCAATGCTCAGCTCAGCCTGGTGAGACGCTGCGTGGGTATGCCGTTGCCCATCCCCCAATCGACGACATCCCTTTGTTTGTCATAGATACCATTCGTTTGCTAGGCGGGCATGTAGCCGTGACCATGGTTGGCCAAGCCCCTCTAGGTAGGTAGGTAAGAAAAAAAAAGTTGAGGGCAGATCCAAGGCGAGGGCAGGAAGTATGATGGAGGCTCCATCTTGCTGGCTCTTGGTTTTTTATCACCACCACCTCCCAATATTTTTTCTCACCTCTCCCTTCCTCACTCTTCTCCCTCCACATTCTCACTTTCCATCTACCCCAAACCCTACCCTTTTACTCTTTTCTCCTTTATTGCAGGCGCATCCAGATACATCGTCTGTTGCTGCCTGAGATTTGTTCGTGGAGAGTGCACGTTCCCTGCCATCTCTGACCACTTCCCCGTCCTTTGATTACATCGTACGGTGCAGTACTCGTACAACGACACATACTCCTTTTTGTAAGTCGCCTGTGCCTATGTTCATCGTCTCAGAGATGGCGTGTCTTTTGGAGCTGTGCCGAATCCCCAGACGCCACCGGCTTCTCGCGAAACTTTGCCCTTCTCTAGTCTGCCGCTACACCATCATCTCCATCGTTTATCATGACTATTCTCGCGCCGTCTCGCTTCATGGTCCGCCCTGCCATCACCCCTCTCTGTTCGTTTGCGCCCAAACCGCAGTTCTCCCCACCGCACAATCTCACACCAAGAGCAAAAAAAACCCACCACATCTCAACCCACCACGTCACATCACATCAACCCATGCCACCCCATCATGCCGCCGCCATGGGACCCCCCATGGCTCCCCCCATGTCCTCTCCTTGCGGCCCCCCTTCCTGCATTACTTCTGCATAGTACCTCCTTGAGCTGTACTGCTGGCTGTGCTCACGCTACTTGGCCTACTGGAGTCGACCCAACAATATATCAATTGCATTTCCCTATTCCCTCTTTCATGAGCCCCCCTACTGTTCTCTTCTTCAGCCCAGCTCGCTGCTGATAACGCCCGCTACCTGTTGAAAAATTCACCCCGCACTAGCATCTTGCTAACCTTTCACCCACCATGGCTCAGAAATTCTCCCACAAACGCACCCAGAGCATCATGGCCGCCACCGCCCAGGACCACCTCGATCTCGGTGGCAAGATCTCATGGCTTGCTTCCCTCGACACCGCCTACCGACCTTCCCGCAACTACCGCCGCTCCTCCATCATCTGCACCATTGGCCCCAAGACCAACTCGGTCGAGGCCATCAACCGCCTGCGTGATGCTGGTCTAAATGTTGTTCGCATGAACTTTTCCCATGGCTCGTACGAGTACCACCAGTCCGTCATTGACAACGCCCGCGCCGCCGAGGCCTCGCAGCCCGGTCGTCATGTTGCCATTGCTCTGGACACCAAGGGCCCCGAGATTCGAACCGGTAACACCAAGGACGATGCGGATATTCCCATCTCCGCCGGTACCATCATGAACTTTACCACAGATGATGCTTACGCTACCTCGTGTGACACCCAGAACATGTTTGTCTCCCCCCCCCCACACACACTACGCAGACCCCTCCCAATTACCCCTCCATGCTAATGCCCCACCAAGGTATGTTGACTACAAGAATATCACCAAGGTCATCGAGCCCGGTCGTATCATCTACGTCGACGATGGCGTTCTTGCCTTTGACGTCCTGAGCATTGAGGACGAGAAGACCGTCAAGGTCCAAGCCCGAAACAACGGTTTCATCAGCTCCAAAAAGGGTGTCAACCTGCCCAACACCGATGTCGATCTTCCCGCCCTGTCCGAGAAGGACAAGGCTGATCTCAAGTTCGGTGTCAAGAACAAGGTCGACATGGTCTTTGCCTCGTTTATCCGCCGAGCCCAGGATATCCGTGACATCCGTGACATTCTCGGTGAGGAGGGCAAGCAGATTCAGATCATTGCCAAGATCGAGAACCGACAGGGTCTCAACAACTTCAAGGAGATTCTCGAGGAGACTGATGGTGTCATGGTTGCTCGTGGTGATCTTGGTATCGAGATCCCCGCTGCTGAGGTGTTTGCTGCCCAGAAGAAGCTCATTGCCATGTGCAACCTTGCTGGCAAGCCCGTTATTTGCGCAACTCAGATGCTCGAGTCCATGATCAAGAACCCCCGTCCTACTCGTGCCGAGATTAGCGACGTTGGAAACGCCATCACAGACGGTGCTGACTGTGTCATGCTTTCCGGTGAAACTGCTAAGGGTGCCTACCCCGCCGAGGCCGTCTACGAGATGCACGAAGCCTGCCTCAAGGCTGAGAACACCATCCCCTACGTCTCCCACTTCGAGGAGATGTGCACCCTCGTCAAGCGCCCCGTCAGCACTGTCGAGTCCTGTGCCATGGCCGCTGTCCGTGCCTCTCTTGATCTTGGTGCCGGTGGTATCATTGTTCTGTCGACTTCTGGCGAGTCTGCTCGCCTTCTGTCCAAGTACCGACCTGTTTGCCCTATCTTCATGGTCACCCGCAATGCGACCACCTCTCGATTCAGCCACTTGTACCGTGGCGTTTACCCCTTCCTGTTCCCCGAGGAGAAGCCCGACTTCACTCAGGTCAACTGGCAGGAGGATGTGGACAGGCGTATCAAGTGGGCCGTGAACAACGCTCTACGCCTCAAGGTCCTTACTGCTGGCGAGACTGTCGTCGTCGTCCAGGGCTGGAAGGGTGGTATGGGTAACACCAACACCCTCCGTATTGTTAAGGCCGACCCCGAACATCTTGGCATTGGGCAAATGTAAATGAGCCGAATCCTCCAGAGTTGGGAAGAAAGCGGGACGGGCTAATACACAAGTGCAAGTAATGATAGACAGGCATAACGGATTGTTTCAGGGTTAGGTAACCAGGTTTTCGGGTTCTAAATAAAGGTGAATAAAATCACCCATGAAAGTGGAATGAAATATGTTTTTTTTTTAAAACTCCTAAAACAAAGTGCCCCCTCTGCAGTATGTGACGGTGAAATATGCTCTTGATTTTTATTGCCCTGCCGTGTAATCGAGTTTTCGGCCATCCCAGTCATATCAAGATTGATTTGTTCTGTTCGAAGTGCATGATGCACCTTCGCGGAAGCTTCCGGGAAGTTGCGGAAGGACGTGTTCATGCACCCTGTCCACCTATGTGGATGGATGCTAGCAAGGGTAATGCATGGATGGGCACCTAGTAGCCGGGACGACCCGATAGAGACGAATGCCAGGTGGACACTGCTACTTTCTAGAAACCCAGGCCTTGCCCAGATGGGCCGATCCGATTGATGTGCATGGTTGTAGTTCCGAGCGGCAATGAAGTGGACCGATGAGATGTCACAATGCTGGGACTCTTGAGTGATTGTGGTATGACTAAAAGGGCTGGATCCCACTCTCGGGCACTCTGGCCCTTTTATTTCGGGGATATATTGTGGCTAGGACAATTGTACGAGGCAAAAGCGATTGTTATCCAAATGCTCAGACATACAACATGAGCATAGCATGACGTCGTTTGCTGTTGGAATACATGGTTTAGTATACCTGCTTGATAACACCCATCCTGCGCGGTCAGTTCGCAACCACAAATCGGGCCGTCTGTCTGTGGGCTCGAGAGAACTGCACTGCCACATGCTGTTTGTAATGTTTGGGGCGGTTGTGGTGGAGCGATCTAACGACTAGCGATATCTTTGTATCTTATTATTAGCAAATAAAGACATTTATGCATTGAGGTCCAATCCAGGATGGTGATGGGCATTACCGTCGGCCCGACGCGAGACATCTGTCCAATGATATTCATCATGTACATTGGTCATGACCGGCAAGCCGCCATTTCATCATAAGAACACTCGGCCGGTGTTCGCCTGTGCTCCCATTCTATCCTCACTAGAACAAAGAACATTCCAACAGGATGGATAGTGCAATCACTTACCAAACACTGTCATCTCCCACGCCCAATCATTCCTATTTGTTCATCTGCCACATGTGGATACAATGAACTGCTATCTTTAGGACTCTTCAACAGGACAATTCTGCATGCCATTGGATAGAACACACGCCAGTTGACCAGAACACCTTCACTGATGATGGGGATATAAAGGGCCCTGGTTTACCCAGGATCCCAACTTGTGCAATTTGTACTTTTACTCCATACAGAAACAACAACAAACTGTCGACTCTATCCCGTGACGCATACTCACGTGTATATGCTCAAGACTTATCTGCACTTCCAAAATTACCTTCATTGTTGGGATAGATTCCTAAGCAATTACTTCCCCTAAAATCCCCAAAATGTGCTGGGAACCGCGCGTCAAGCAAAAGTGCGGCCACTACCGCTCCTACATATGCAATGATCTACCGAGAGAAGCTGAAGCCAAACTAATCTCCTATAGAAGCCAAATATTCTCCCCATGTGAGGAGGCTATCTCTAACGGGGTTATCTGCACCTTGAAACCCTTCTTCGTCCTCCCGCCGCCTCTTATATTTGAAAAAGAGGTCGGCTGCAGCCACTGCCCCAAGGTAAATCCTTACTGCGAGAGGCCACCACCACCTACCCCCCCACGGAGATATCAGAGCTATGAGCCTGAGAACCCCAAGTCCCCACCAATGCATAACCAAAAGCATGATGAAGAAGCACAACCTAGCACGCCAAATTTGACAAGGCGGTGGTTACCATACAAAATGTTCAATATTTTAAAGCGCACCAGCCGTGAGCCCAGGCATTGCCAAGAACCGAACAGTTCTAATTTTGAAGGGGGGCTAAACATTTATTTTCCTGGTGGTGCTCAATTTCCAGGCTGAATCACAGCAGTTTATTTTCCCACTCTAATACCTTTCTGCAGCTCGGTGTTGTCTTTCTTCCTCAGTTATATCTTGAAGATGATTTTGAAGTTTCATTGTTTGACAATAAGGGGTTCTTTTCTTCTTCTTTTTTTATTTATATAAAAGAAAGGAAAAGAACAGAAAACTATTTATTTGGCTGCTGATTTGACTTCATGCTAAGAAATCAAGCAACTCTCAATCTCAGTAAGCTAAAATGATACGCCGAAGGTCTGACAACACCTTGTAATTTGTCACCTGGATATTTCCGAATATCTCCGATTATAATACAATAGAGTAAATAAGCAAATCCACATGGCTAAATTATTTACTTTTGATGTAATGAATTTAAAAGAAGTTTAGTTGGGTATTGTGAGACTTTTGGCATGTCATCCTACTTTTCTCTATACAGTTATGTGATCTTCCAGTCATATTGGTCATCCATGGCCGCCAACGTATGATGATGCTTAACCACAAATCTCACGCGATGATGATTCCTACTCAGAGATCCTTAATCTGGAACCTCTTTCTCAAGTGTTCTCCATACTTCATAAACAGCCATGGAGCCGGCAATAGTGCGGCTGCAATGAAACCCAACAAGCTATTCCCCCAACCCATCCCCAATTTGTCGTACATGGGAAGACCAGCTAATGGCAAAACTGCACCTGCAATAGATCTCATTACTGCATTGGCAGCAAGAGCTGAGGCCGCATAGATGGTGAAGCTGTCCACGAGATACATTTGAAGTGACTTTGAGTGGCTGTTAGCGCGGATTCACCGTTTGCCCAGACTGAGAGAAAGCCAACCATAAAAATGATGAGATTGCCAACACCGATAATAGCAGTTCCTATGATAGGAGCAATCCAATGTACCTTATATTCAGCTGTCCAGCCATAAATGAAGAGTCCCGCTGGGAGCAAGAATGCTCCGATTCGCAGTGGGGGCAATCTGTACTCGGGCTTCATGCCACTGACAATCGAGACAGAGTCAGCTTGAACACCTCCAGTTTCTCCTCCATCACTCTGCGTGGCGTTTGCCCCTCGCCCCTTCTCCTGTGTAGCCTTCTTTTTGATATATGAATCGCTAGAAGCGGAAAAGTAGGCAACGCCAAGCAAACTGCCAATACCAAGGCCAAGGAAAGTCAGGCCGGAGTTGATTGTGCTGAAGCCGTAGATGCGCATGAACAGAGGAGTCAAACTAGTAAACATCAGATAGAGATAGGCATATGCGAGACCAACATATAGACCGCATATGATGCAGATGGGCGAGAAGAGGAGCATCTTGAAGGGTCGCAGAATTCCGCGCTTAAAGTAGTCGGACGGACTGAGACCAGCATCGAGTATTGAACGGAGGTTAAGGTTTCCAGTTTCCTTTCGAAGTCTCAATGTCTTTCTTTGCAGGATCACCGGGGCGTAGGTCTCGCGAGAAAACAACAGGAATGCGCATGCTAGTGTACCAGCTATGATAGCCAGGATCCAAAAGACCCAACGCCAGCCAAGAGCGTCAGAAACAATACCACCAACGACAGGGCCGACAATGGGCCCGAGAAGGGGACCGATGGCAAAGCTGGCCATGGCCGCACCTCGCTTCTCTTGCACAATCATATCAGCAATGGTACCTCCGCCGTTGGTGACGGGGCAAGAGCCGAAGACGCCACTTAGGAAGCGGAAGGCGATGAAGGTACTGAGAGAGGGCGCCTTGGCGCATGCTATAAGAAATACTGCAAGGAACAGCGAGTTAATTTTTGTGTCATTCGGTGTAGCAATTCATGCATATAACGCATACCAATGAAGCCGACATTGCAACCGTGGTAAGTGATTTGGCGACCGTATAGCTCGGAAAGCGGAGCAAAAATCATAGGGCCGGCAGCAAACCCAAGCACGTAGACCGAGACGCAAAACGAGGCCAGTTCGGTGCTTTGACTTTTGAATTCGATCATGAGTTCTGGAACGCCGGGAGCGAACATGGCTGTCAAAGGAACTGGTTAGTTTTTCTTTTTTTTTTTTACAAAAAGAAACAGGAGAGGAGCCGTCGGCACTTACAAGACGCCAAAGGAGTAACAAAAGTCAAAGCACTAACGAGAACACAATTTAGTACTTTTCTCCATGTAGCCCAGTTGTAAGGGTTCTGGGTGTCATTTTCGCCATCCCACCAAACAACATCGCTTTCGGGGCTCGAGGATATCTCGCCGTCGCCGTCGTCGTCGTCCTTCTCCTCCTCTTGGGCTTCCTTGTCAGTGGCAGCAGCCCTGTCGTCTCCAGTTTTGCCCATATCATTCTCATGCGCCTTTTCAGTATCTTCTGGAATGATAGAGTCTCTCTTCGCTCGTCGACTGCTGGCTACGCTAACTCGGCGTTTCTCGTCAGCTTCAGTTAGCACAAAGCCGATGCTGCTTGGGATATCTGCATCATGGTCTTCGTCAATTGCCTCGCGTGTTTTCTCCTCCAGAGTTGGTTCCCGTTTCAGGTCGTAGGACTTTGGGACATCATCGTGTTGGCTGTCGTCTGTGGCCATAGTAATGGTGGCACGACCTATCCGGCTATGGCTTTGACTATAAGATTAGGTATTAGCATGGGGGACCTGGTTTAGGCCTCTCAAGATATTGGCTGGATAATAACTGTCCATTGTTCTCTCAATACAAAACCCGAGGTTGTACAAACAATGAGACAAACGCACCTTTGCCGGGTAAAGTTTCCAGTTAAGCTTGACTTGGCGGCGGGAGATAATCCCCAGGACATAGGCACTGGGAATAAAAACTCCGGAGCAAGTGCGCGCCAAGCTACGAAAGCGAAAAAGAAGAGTGGGGAGACGTTAGAGGGGACTTGGTCCCGTTGCAGTGGAGTCCGGGGATGAACTCCACTAATGCGTCCATTGATCGTCGCTAGAATACCCCTGAATTGGAAGGCGGAGAACCCACGTTTAGTCCTCTCAAGGTGGCTTCTCCTGTGCTCATTGCTCCATGTTACACACCTGCTGCGGAACGCTCATGATCAGGGCCAGCCTTATATGTATGCATATACCCGCCGAGTACGTCAATTCCTCTCATCTCGGCTATAGTGATCTCAGCTAGCAGCAGATGATACTACCACTCAGAAACGCCAAATTGGGTGGACTAGTTCGGGAAGGTCGCTATCGTGGTCTCAGCCAAGTGCAAGCCAAAGGGCATTAAACGTGCCGATTTCCGTGCGCCACGGAAATTAGCGGGGGATGATGGCCGGCGTTGTGTGCAAACCGTCGGCCGAGACGAATGCAACAAGCAGAAACGCATCGACCAGGGTTCGCCGTTGGTCCTAATGACTTGTTGCACACGCACCCTCAACAAAGTCCCCCTTTTCCAATTGGCTTCAATCACCTAGTGGCCCTCCATGAGCCCGTTCGATCACACAGTGGAGACTGGCAGTGGCCAATCATGGGGCGTAAGGCCCATCATTCGAGTCAGAGTGTTGAGTTGGAGTTACTCTTGATGATGGTACGACTTGCATCAACCAATCCAAAAACAGCAACTACTGGTCAACCCAGCGGAGTCTCACAAGAACCTGAAGATTGATGCTTGGCTCTTTTGGTGGGGAGCAATTGAGCCGAAAACCGATCACCCGACAGCGGGGGATGACGGGCGCCAAACAGCTTGGGGCGGAGCAGTCTAGAAATATGGGGGTGGGGGTGGGGGTATGGGGAGATGAGGATGGAGAAAGCGACGAGAGAAATCTGGTGGCAGTTTTCATCGTATTCTTTCCGAGCTACCGCCTGGTCTGCTGGACGATTGCCATCCCATCTATATTAACCCGCCGTTTTACGGCTACGGCGTCGACGCAAGCATCGTATCATGCCCAAAGGCTTGCGTCGGGTCCGATCTTGATCAGGTTTGACCCCATCAGGCCCGTCTTTCAGACCCTCCACCCCTCATTAGTTCTTTACGCCCTTTCAGACCCTCCACGCAAGAGTATCAGTGAATGGGAGTATTCAGCCACTGCCATCACCTTGGACATGTTGTCTTATTCACATTTTTCGTGAATGTGATGTAATTATTAAACCTACTTATATAACTAGGGGCATTCTCATTGTATTTTAATTGTATTATGATCCTATAGTAATTTATAGATTTTAGAATATCTATTTCCTTATATATTATTTTATATTATTAAGCTAATTATTATATGTTTTTAGATCCTTTAAGAACCTCTTTTTATAAGAACTTAGGTGTAGGAGTACAAGTGGTGTGTTGTATTTCCCCAATATACCAAAAGATCAACCAATTCTCGCACATTGTGCGGGAATTGCACCACACATCAGTATATAAGGCACGGCGTACGGTCAGGCGACGCCCGTATCCTTACACTAGCCAGCTTCCAACCTAGCTATTGTAGCCATCAAGCCATGTTAAATTATAGGGCTGAATTTTCTAGAGAAATAAGACGAACTTTTCTACGTAAGGCATTTATATATTCTCTATTTTTGACTAGCCGCCATATTTACGACATAATACATAAAACCGGGCACAATTCCAGGGCTGATTGTTTAAGGCCGAACACGGAAAATATTATCTGCAGGAGATCCCTGGTGGAATTTCTGTTAATTGGGATATTACTACATTATGCAACCTTCACCTGATGATCCCAGAATTGAACACCTGTCCTTGAGCCGCTGCATTTCGTCGAGAACAGCTGTTGCACGTTGTTCAAGTGCCTCGCATTGGACCATTAACACGCGAGACTTTAGCGAAGTCCCTCCACCTGTGAATTTCGCTAAAGCAGACATCTCTTGACATCTGTTGTGTAGTGAAAACGAGTGAAAACAGTATTTCCGTGAGCATTGTCGTGACCATAGAGGCAGCAGAACCCTTGGGGGGTACAAATGACCCAATACGAATCTCAGGGGTTTCGAAATTTGGCTCCATATTTTCCGGTAGCTGAGAAAATAAATGGGAGCTTACTCGAGAATGATCAATTATGTTTTCGACAATGTCAATAAGTCGAAGATGACTGGCAATCAGCACATTTAATAGTGAACAGTCCAGGGCTACCAGCGGCCGTGGCCGAAGAGATTGTCGCAATCTATGTATACAATCAGGGACGGCACACGAATCGTCCTGTGCTGAACTGTTGATGGAATAATTTGCTCGCTTGAGCATCTTCGAGTATACTTGGATCAGCTCCTGTCCATACTGGAGAAGGAGCTCAAGGGTCATTTGCAAGTCAAACTTGGTGTCTGGGGACCCAGAGATCCTTCATCCTCTGTATTGATGTATGATATTGAGTGGATGCCGACGGCATGTCGAGGTGAAGGCGATCTAGGCGGGTCAAGAGGTGGGTCACCTCCCCATCTCAGTCGCATCAGGATTAGAGTTGTCGCTCAAGGGAGGCGTGATGATGGAATTTTGATATTGGCTATCAGCGCCGTTGGATAACCCATTCCCCATTTGATCATGGTCCAAGAAAGAATGCCAATCAAACCCAGTCATATCATGCTACTGTGTTTGGCTATGGTTCAGACCATGGCTGATTCGAGCATGTCGAGTGGGTGGACTATAAACACAGGGCATGTTGGCCCTTGCGCAACGTACGCAAACTTGTGATCCGAGTTGTTTTGGGCATCTTAACTTCTTCCCGTGGCAACGGTTACAAGCCTGGCGAAGCTCTTCCATAGTGTGCGGTAAGGGTTTGCTGTTTTAATGACAACATTAGGTTACTAGTTGTGAAGTCGTGAGATGCGTCCATGCAGCACCACCGCCTTTAGCTGTTTTGGGGTGCATCACCCATGGCACGAAGGAGCAGGCTAGGGCTGGGGAGCTACCCTGAACAGCCACAACAGAATAAAATACTCTTTTTGGCGTTGCATCCATGAACTCCAAGCTTCAAATAATTAATTTCTTGGACTAAGCCGAAGGTATGAGACAGCGCCGACCAATTATTAGGCTAATTGGGAGGACGATTATGTAACCTTTTCGGAGATGTGCAACAAAAGTTGGTGTCATTGGAAATGATGAGTTGGCGATGACATCATCAATTGTAAACAATGTTTGGATTTGATACACAATTAAAGACAGACGGGCATGCCTTACATAAAGAACAAGCCGCGTTGCATCGTGAAGTGTTTTTCTCCATTTTTAGTTTATTCTTAGGGCGAATAACAGGTGCAGGCTGACACGTTACCACGATCACACATCTTGAGCATCTGACCAGGTTGGCTAGAACCACCCACTTCCATCGCTCTCTCCTGTTCTCCAAGTTCGTCTTTCCACTTCCATTGTCTCCGCCACCAACCTCAAACCGTCCGTGAATTCAAAACCGAACGCAGCTCGCGCACAATGACGGCTGCGTTGAGGCCTCAGGTCGATGCTATCGCTGCTGTCACTGTGCCATGTCTTTGATACCCTATCAACCCCACGAGGGTCGCGAGATTGTCCTGTACGTCATCCCTCTTTTTGCCGTCCCGCAGAGGACCTTGCTCACTCTAGCGCAGCCGACACCACAACGCTATTGTTGTCCGTGATTCAACTTCTCACCGACTCGAAATTAGAGGCATTTCAGAATGTCCTACCTGCCACCAGCCTCTGACCGGTCGTCCCTCGCCCTCACCGGACCGCCCCTTTGATCGATCTTCAGGTGCCCGCCATGATAGTTACGTCGACCCTGACTACTTCCGCATGCTTCGCGCAGCAAACACAGATGCCCCGCCAGATCACTCACCTCCAAGTCCTGTACGGAGGATCATAAAACCCGCCCTTATCGACCCAGCCAGCCCCCAACCTCACCCCACCCCACCTCCCGCCGAGATCGAGGATGATGAAGATGCCGAGTTTGTGTCTAGTTCTCCTGGCATTGCCCCTTCTACAGGAAGCAGGATACGACGAGATGCATTCAGCCCCGGTTACTTTAATACATTTTTTGTCGAAGAAAGAGTCCTGGGAAAGGGTGGCAAGGGTGTCGTGTTGCTCGTGCGTCACGAGATTGATGGCTGTGCTCTTGGACAGTTCGCTTGCAAGCGGGTGCCTGTTGGTGATGACCACGCTTGGTTGGAGAAGGTTCTCGTGGAAGTAGAACTGCTCGCAAAGCTGTCACATCCGAACCTTGTCTCGTACCGCCACGTTTGGCTAGAGGATGTTCAGCTGACACGCTTTGGTCCGAGCGTGGCATGCGCTTTTATCCTTCAACAGTACTGCAATGGTGGCGATCTCCACCAATACATTGTTGGCGGCACACCTCGGGAAGTAACCAAAGAAGAATTGAAAGCACAAATGCGTAGGAGATCGAAGGGTCAAATGGAGCCACCGACGGATCTATTTTCTGGAAACATCCAACTATCATTTGATAAAATCTATACACTTTTCAAGGACATCACTTCTGGCGTGGCATACCTCCATGCTGCCAATTATATCCATCGAGACCTCAAGCCGAGCAATTGTCTTCTCCACCAAGAAGGTGGAAAACTTATTTGCCTTATTAGCGACTTTGGCGAGGTTCAACCGGAAAACGCCGTGCGCAAGTCTTCTGGAACCACAGGAACCATTTCGTATTGTGCCCCCGAGGTTCTCCGGAAGGACTCCTCTGGTTGTTATGGAAACTTTACTACCAAGTCGGACATATTTTCTCTAGGCATGATTCTATACTTCATGTGTTTTGGTAGATTGCCATATCAGAGTGCCAACGCCATACAGGAGGAACTGGAAGATGTTGACAAGCTTCGGGCTGAAATCACTCGCTGGCAGGGTTTTCAGGATGAGAGAAGGCTTCGACCTGATCTCCCTTCAAAGCTTTATCAGTTATTAAAGAGACTTCTCTCTCTTAAGCCTGCTGAGCGCCCGAGTGCCAATGAGGTACTGAGGGCGATGAGAGGCGAATCAAACTTCGACGGCTCTGTAAGAGACGAACAGGCTCCAAATCCCTCACTTAATCTAAACGGGAGTAGAGTTCAGAATCTGGACTCTCCTGCCGTACCTAGTACTCCTGTCCCAGGTAAGCCCTCCAAAATGTGTGTCTTGACAAGCCTTGATCTTATTGTTTCGCAGGATCACGACGGCGATCGTCTCCAAATCCCTCAGATAAATTCCAAGCCCTTGAGCCATGGTCTAGACATTCTCAGCGCGAACCATCCCAACCTGTGAGCGGACGGTCTGTCCATCGAGATCAGAGCCGATCAGCTGGTACCCGCCACCGCGCCGCCAATTCAATGGTAATATCCCGCAGTCAAGACGGATTCAGTAGCTCTCCTACCAACGATGTCCATGTACCGCCTCAAGAAACCGAGGGCGAGCCCTTCAGTCCCCCGCTCCTGATGGCACCCCCCGCCGCACCGCCAAGTGCGTTGCGCACTAAACTAGCGACCCTTTCCCACCATGTATTGATAACTCTGGGACCTCATCTCCCGCTTCTGAGCTACATCAGCCGCCTGAGTCTCTTCATTGTCAAGATGGTTTCATTGACTCGGCCATGTTGGCCATATATTATCAACCCTCAAATGGGAATCCCGCTAGTAGCTGTGGCAGCCTTGGATTTGGGTATGCCGCAACTAACGAATCCCATGCACATCGCCAGGCTGAACCAGAGGACGCTAGGTTCAAGCGGGCCTCGTGCTTGGGGAGCTTGGACAAGCATAGTCTTGTTCGCCTTTCACTTCATAGGTCTTTGGATGGCCGCGAAGCGAAGCGCTTTGTGTGCAACACCCAACCACGAGGAATTAGTGTTCTGGTAATAACAAAAGCGCTTCGAATGAAGCAGTCCTCAAGCACACCCGAGATCTTTCACCCATCCAGACTACCCCAGAATGCAATATCTCAAGGCAAAGCTCGGGGCTGAACCATCCCGATATGACGAGATAACTCGTCTCTGGGATCACCTACTTTACGGGAACTAAAAGTGAATGATTTAATAAAGACAGTCCATTGATTGATGAGCACGACCCATGTATTATCCAACTTATCTAGGAAAGTATGCTATGGTCCGCTCATTATTTCTTCCTCCATGAAACGAAACCGTCTGGGCTGTCATTAGAGTTGAGGGTAGCATTCCTACTCCGCCTACTTAGCATGGATGCATTACAGGAATGTTTCACTGCTACCAGATTGTTATATATTTAAGACCGTCGAATTAGATGACCAAAGAATTCACCAAAAAGAAATATAAAATGATAAACCAAATAATAAAGCCTCGTGTTCCCATTGGCAATCATCCTACTTCCTAACTGAATCTGAGTGACAAAATGATCTATGAAGGCAGCTTGCCGATCAACAGCTTCCGCCGATTCATTTCTCGTTTAGCCAATTCTTGGTTTATTCCACCGGGAGTGAGGGGTTCGTTCTTAGTGATGCTTCCATGGCCAAAGTCCGGCTGCTTACCTAGACTTCCAAAGATATCACCAATGTAATTATTCGCAATGATTCCTTTTTTAAATGTGCATTCCCAATCTCTGATAATGCCCTTTACAATCTGAAATCCAGCGAGATAGAGGTTTTCCACTGCAATATCAAAGCCGTTTTGTTGCGTGTCGGTGAGGTGTTCTAGATCGGTTCGGCCAGGAGGGGGACGATCGAAATTGGAACCTTACAGGTCTTAACACAAATGAAATGTAGAAGATATGAAATGGAAGTCTCACCAGAACGGATGACCATGACTCGCCCAAAGTCCACGAGACACTCAATAGCTGCTCTGGTCAGCACCTCCAAGATTGCGTTGTCCTCCTGTGCACTCATGCAGTATGTACCTGTCCCATTGGTCCATAAGGAGACGGTGTCCTCAAAGGCCTCAGAGAGTCTTTTCCCAGAATAGTACACGTCGCTAGTAGCGGTGTCGCACATAATTACACTTGGAGGTTTCGATGCTTGCTTGTAAGACTCCCCCAAAGGTTTGTACTGACTACGATACGTTTGTGGCCCTTCCGCATCTGCCAAGGTCGTGTTGGATGCCAAAGAATAAGCGACATCCCGTAGTTGTGTGTTTAGCTCAAAGACTTCAGTGCCATACGTGATGAGTGGATATTGTAGCGGTTGGTTGCGGCCATAGGCGATGTATCCAGTCGACCAACCGGGCGGTAGAGATCGCGGGTCAATTTCGTACTGAAGAGCTACTTGCACAGAATAGCGAGCGAGAGCAACAGTCCCTAATGTTCCATGGCGGGGATTGACGCCTGCGATCCCAGCAACTAGGAAGTATGTCTGACGGAGATCGAATATGGGAGATAAGACAAGTGCCATGAGAGTTGCGGCAGAATTGATCTCCCCTTCTCCCACTGTTAGCTGGCAGATTCCGCCATCATCGGTACAGAATGCCCGAGGGAAAAGCATGGAAAACCCTGGGGAGTGAACCGATAGAGAAGTCAGGTTTCCAAGACCGGAGTCGGAGAGTCTGTCATGCCAGATTTGAGCCTCCGGAGACCACTTGTACCGGAATTTGGTAAGAAATCGAAGATGCCAAATGTTGATGAACGAACCATGGAAATGATCATGACCTTGGGAGAAACAGGGCTGTTTCGTGTTGAATTGGAATATGTTGGTCGGCCTTCTGTATGATCAAAGAAGGGACTGCATAACAGAAGGGTAAAAATTAAATGAAGAGAGAGCATGATGGGATATTTTCCCATGGATGACATTTATACGCAACGATGAATAGAGGAAGGGGACAACTTCACAGCAGTCATTTGAAGAATTTATACATTGATATTGCCACGATAAATAACTGCAGTTTGTGTTGTGTTTTAATTAGTTTGTTGTACTTCCAATTGGGTCTCTGGATGATACTGGGCAATGAGATGTCTTGTGTGACTGCATCACGTCGACCGGGAGCGGAAAGGGACGGGTATTGGAAACTGAGAGGGTTGGATAGAACTTTGGGAGTAATTCTGTTAAGAAAAAACTGGAGTGCAACACCCGGCTAAGTCAGGATGAGGCATTGTTGGAAGGGCGCATCCATGTCTGTAAAGCGGACCGGCCTGTAGAACCTCATTATGGGCCTAAATAAGATGTAGATAATATATGGTAGGTTGTACACGGCTGACAAAGTGATGGGTTATGTATTGACTTCTAGTTTGATGTTCGATGAGTGAATTGGAATGCTGAGGAATCATGAGACTCCGTTCACATGTTGTCGTGAGTGCCAATGGATCTATTAGCGAGATGGAATGTGGGACAAGACAGGCTTGGCATAGATTAAATTGGCCCAAAAGCCAAGGGAGGCGGGTAGTAAAGAGAGAAAAAAGAAGTAGGATCATGTTTGCAGCGAATGACAAGATCCCAGCTGCTGTAGGAGACGATTGATTGACTTGTGTGACCTGGAAGAATGCGGAGACAAAAGCTAAGAGTTTCCTGTTGCCTGGTAACACAGTGCTTATATGTGGTGGACCAAGGTTATGGGAGGGAGGGTTTTGGACCAAATCATGTTTCGGTTGGTTGAAATGGGCACCGAAACAACCAGAACGAGTCGATTGGTTTTCATAGGCGAGAGGCAAATGGGGGAGCCAAGGACGTTTACGTTTGCTTACTTTGTGATATGCCGCCATACGAAAGGACGATGAAAACAAAAGGCCAACGATACAGATCTGCAGGTTATTCGGGAATGAGCTATGAGAAGGACTGATAAGAGCGTCGAGCAGTTAATGCGGTTGGTCAAATAATGCTACGTCTTTTTTTTGTTTTGTAAAAGCGCATGTGAAATAACATCAGTAAGAACCGGGTGAGTGCCCAATTTTATGAGGCAATTGTGGACTAGGTGGACGGTATTATTTTTGCGTGTCCACCAGTCGACAAGGCCAAGGCACATGAATAGCGATAAATCGGGGGGGGGGTTTCCTTCCACAATTGAGAACACGTTCTGACGTAATCGAGGCAGCACTAATTAGAGGGAGTGATGGATGCAGCAGTATGGCATGGACACCAGAGTGAGACACGGCAATTGAAAACCCGAAGAGAAAAAAAAGAACAAAAGAGCAGAGGATGGGTAACGCGGCGAAAATCGTCAACTAACCCCAAAACCGGGACAATAAAGGAAGATCAACCATCTCCTAGTAGCCAACAACAAATCAACAAATTGGGAGGCCTACGTACTCTCGGCATCCGTGAAGCGCTCCGTGTGTTGCGTTGTACTAACGACAACCAGTCATCAGCCAGCCCAGCTGCATACGTAATACAATCACTGACAAATCCGGCCCGGCACAGCACAGCACAGCACAGCACAAGCACCAGAAATAAATGCCGTTCTCTCACACGCCGGGCAGACCGAATGATTTTTGGCAGCCCAGAGACGCCCGGGTTTGACCCACCAGTCTCCACCGGCCCCCACCTGCGGCCGTAATCAATCAGCCTTGTTACACATCCTCTCGCCAATTTGATTGAAGCCAGAGTACAGATTATTGTCGGTGCCCCCCTTTGGTGCTTGGACTCAGCAACAGAGTGGCAATGTCGAGCGGTTTGACCAGCAGGGGTTTGCTGCCAAGCGCCAGTTAAACATATCCCCGGGTCACTTGCAAGTGGGCCTGGGCTCTCCAACTGACAAGGCCTGGCTGGACGTTGTTACCCATCCCGTCCATGGCTGTTAGTGACGCCGATGGTAGCCCTGTTGAACACCACCCCAAGTACAGCGCGCCTCTTCCAATTCTCTCGTCGCTTCTTTCGTTCTGCGAATTTGAGCAAACGCCGCCCTGCCCTCCGTACCGCCGCGGCTTGTCCATCGTCAGAAGATCCGTCGATGGACGAAATCACGGCAGCCCCAGATCCACACCATGGCGACCACGGTGCTCCCGCGGGCGCAAATGCAAACCCAGAGCTAAATGTGCCTGCTCGCTATGATCCTGAGCTCGACGACATAGACTTCGATGACGGTCTCCCATCTGCCCACTCCCCGAATAGCAGTGACGACGCTTCACTCGATTTCCACGATGAATCCGTCGATCCCACGAGCAACTTTGCCTTCTCCCCGAACCAGCTGCACAAACTCATCATCACCAAGACACCACCTGCTCTTCGCGCCTTTGGCGGCCTTTGGGGTCTCGCCGCAGGATTGCAAACCGAAATCTCTACCGGCCTGAGTGTTGACGAGACCACGCTCGATGGTACTGTCACATTCCAAGAGGCCGTCGCCGCCAGTCCCCAGCCGTCATCACAGAGCTTCAACCTCTACCTACGCCTCCAATCCTCCTTCTGAACATATTACGACTCGGTGAGCCCCGAGATAACTATTACGCTGACCATAAACGAATCTTTGGCGCCAACCGTCTTCCCCAGCGCAAACAAAAGTCCTTCTTTCGACTCATGTGGATTGCTTTCAACGACAAGTTGATGATCCTCTTGACCATATCTGCCGTCATATCTCTCGCTATTGGTATTTACCAGTCCGTTGACCCAAACATCGATTCATCTGGCACGGAGTGGGTTGATGGCGTTACAGTTGTCGCTGCCATTACCGTTATCGTCTTAGCAAGCGCCACGACGGATTGGCAGAAGAACTACAAGTTCAAGAAGCTCAATGAGCGCAAGGACCAGCGCGATGTGACGGTTGTTCGGTCTGGTCGGTTGCAGTCAACCTCAGTTTATGATGTCATGGTTGGTGAAATATTGCATATCCAGGCAGGAGATGTGGTCGCTGTTGATGACGTCCTCGTCAATGGCGCCTGGCTTCAGATTGATGAGTCCCCCATTTCTGGAGAGTCTGAGCTTGTGCACAAAACGGTCCCTAAGGAGAATAACTCTGTTTGCGACCCTTTTATCCGAAGTGGTACCACTGTCGCTCGAGGTGTCGGCCAGTACTTGGTCACCTCGGTGGGCTCCAACTCTTCCTATGGACGTGTCCTGATGTCCTTGAGAAGCGACGTACAAGAAACTCCGCTGCAAGCTAAGCTGGGCCGCCTTGGAAAACAACTCATCATAATTGGGATTGTTGCCCGCTCCATCTTCTTCATTCTGTTCATTCGGTATTTGGTCCGTTTACATCGTTACGAAGCGAAGCAGCCCACTCAAAAAGTCGAGTATTTTTTGCATGTTCTAATTTTGGCCATTACCGTGGTTATTATTAACATCCCGGAAGGTCTGGGCCTTAATGTTACTTTCGCTCTGGCTTTCGCAACCAAGCGTATGCTCAAGGACAACAACCTGGTGCGTTTGATTCGATCGTGCGAAATCATGGGAAATACGACCACTATTTGCTCGGACAAAACCGGGACACTCACCCAAAACCAGATGAGCGTAGTGGCAGGCCGCATTGGACTGCAGTGCTATTTTGATGGCACGGATATGGCTATCACTGACATGGAGGCCTCAATGTCCAGGGCATCTACTATTAAATGTGAGACTTCTGCCCAGCTTATGACGACCTTGTCCGCCGACGCCAAGAATATGATCAAGGATATTATTGCGCTGAATTCTACCGCCTTCGAAACCGATGACACTGGGGCATTGGGCTTTATTGGGTCGAGCACCGAGACGGCATTGTTGGAATTCAGCCGTCTGCGCCTTGACATGGATCGCTTGGCCGAAGAGAGAGCCAACTGTCCGGCGCTGACGATGCTCCCATTTGACCCCTCGTGTAAGTGGATGGCTGTTCTGATTAAGCTTCCGAATGGCATGTATCGACTTCTAGTCAAGAGTACCGCAGAAGTGGTGTTTGAGTACTGCGCCTTAATTGTTGCTAATCCAACGTATCGACTGTCCATTGCTCGCCTCTCCGAGGATGACCGTACAAGCTTCCATAAAACTATTCAGGATTACGCATCCAAGCTGCTGCGCCCTGTGGCCCTTGCGTACAGAGACTTCACTGAGGCAGAAATTTTTGAAGATCTACACGATGATCCAGAATTCGTAAACTTGGAGTGGTTAGCGTCTGGCATGGCTTTTCTCGGCGTCTTTGGAATTCGAGACCCTCTGAGGCCTGAAGTTGTGGAGTCTGTCAGGCAATGCTAAGAGGCTGGTGTATTTGTCCGGATGGTCACTGGTGACAACTTTTTGACAGCAAAAGCTATTGCATCTGAGTGTGGTATCTACACTGCTGGCTGCATCGCTATGGACGGACCAACATTTCGGGACCTAACGTTCGAACAGCTGGATGCCGTCATTCCTCGCTTACAGGTGCTTGCTCGCTCCAGCCCAGAAGATAAACTACTGCTGGTTTCGCGGTTCAAAGCCATGAACGAAACCGTGGCTGTCACAGGTATGTATTGCGGCACAAAAACTATCGTATTTGTCCGAACACAAGCTTATAGACGTTGCAGGCGACGGAACCAATGATGGACTGGCTCTCAAGGCTGCAGATGTTGGTTTCGCGATGGGTATCCAGGGCACTGAGGTAGCTAAATAAGGTGCTTCCATCATTCTGCTTGATGATAATTTTGCTTCCATTGTCAGGGCAGTGGCCTGGGGTCGAACCGTTAACGACTCTGTGAAGCGATTCTGCCCGGTGAGCTAACCTTTATTCATTCTTCTTAAATCTTGCCTCATTTTGTTGCGATCCATAAGCTAATATAGATCCTTCAAGTTTCAATTCACCATTAACGCTACCGCAGGTATTATTACTGTCGTGTCAGAGCTGGCCGGCGACGCCATTTTTACTGTTGTTCAGCTCTTGTGAATCAACCTTATCATGGACATTTTCGCCTCTCTGTGTTACTCGACCGATTTACCCTCACCGGATTTTCTTCAGCGCAAGCCTGGGCCTCGAAACGCGTCCAATGTCAGCATTGACATGTGGAAAATGATTCTCGGCCAATCGATTTATCAGCTGGCAGTAGTATTTGTGGTCCATTACGCCGGGTGGGATATCTTCAGCCCCAACAGCAGCTTCGAGGTTGACAAGCTCCAAACGCTCGTTTTCAACACCTACGTGTGGATGCAGTTTTTCAATCAACAAAACTGTCGCAGAGTTGATAAAAAAGTCGACATATTTTTTTTTTTTACCAGGGCGCGTTCCGAAACCCCTGGTTCATTGCTGTGCAATGCATTACTATTGCTGGCCAATTCGCCATTATATTCAAGGGAGGCGCGGCTTTTGATACTGCTCCCTTGACTGGCGCCCAATGAGGATGGAGTTGGCTATTCGGCATACTGACACTTCCGCTTGGAGCTTTGATTCGACAAGTTCCGGACAGCGTTGTGCGAAGCCTATTTAACGCGTGCCGAGCTGGTTACCACAAGACCATGAGCCCGTTACGGAGACCATTTCCTCATTTTGTTCCGAAAAGGTGGGAAAAGCGCGAGCGTGATGAGTAACAGCAACAGCAGCAGCAGCAAGAGATGAGTAGGATCGAGAACATAATTCAGTCAATCGGTTTAAGGGCGGGATCGACGGGAGACGTAACTACGACTGCCGAGCAGAGGGAAGCCCTAGAACAGGGAGCAACAATCATCAGAAGGCAAGAGACGGAAAGACAGACTAGACATATCGATTTGCAAGGGCTTATTGAAGCCGCCAAGGTGGGTCGAGAGTATCGGGACGCCACTCTGGAAATCCACCCGCAAACATCCAAGGATGACCTTATTTTATCGACAAACAAGGAGTTTAAGATGCCTCCGAGCCAGAATGAGGCTATCATGAAATTCATAACTGTGAATACCAGGAGGAGGAGGAGGCAGTTGCGCAATAGCGAAGAGGTGCTCTCCCGGGGCGTACAGCGAAGACCTCAACCCCCTGCCAGGTGGCGGAGTGGATTTAAGTGGCAATCTCTGTTAAGATCCAAGAGAAGATGAGACAACCCATGGTGGGCCTTCTAATGTTGGGGATATATGTTGGAGAATAAAAGGGGTTGAATAGACGCCCAACCATACTAGCACATTAATCGGACAACCATGACTTTATAAAATTATAGCGGAAAGGAAGACTATAATGGTTACAAGTGGCGTGTTATTTGTAGTCTTAAATAATGCTTTCTAGGCTCCATTTAATTAATTTCCTTTTTTTTTTCTTTTTTTTTTTTTTTTTGGCGGGCCCTAAAAGATTGATGCTGGGATAACTATGAACAAACTTCCTCCTCGAATGCTGTTGCATGCTTCATCATAAATATTCATCAAATCACCTTTATTACTGACGACTGGATGGCGCCTCCTAATTCGTCCCGAGGATATCCTGGGCCGCGCATTAAACACACACCACTCCTCGCCAGATTGGACACGAGGAGATTAATACTGAGCTCCATTGTCAGGGCGTCGGCCTTTGGGCGCAGCTGGTCGGGGGAATAAAAGTTGATGAAGCTCCAGCTGTCCGGCTGCGTGGCAACGACGTCAGGTGACGGGCTCGGCGAAGAGGCTGGGCTGGCTATGTTGAGTTCGAGAGTTTCTGTGTCGATGATGCGGGCGCCGAGAGCGAGAAGCTGCTTTTCGACGCCGAGAATGCTGAGATATCTGGTGGAGCTGTCGGGGCTGTGTTGCGTGTAGAGGCTCGGTAAACCCAGATCCTCGCAGGACGGATTTAGGTCGCTCTTGGAGAAGACCTGGGCGCCGTGCTGACCATATGGGAGATCGACGACACGGTACATGTAGTCGCTGCCAGGCCCCAGCAGCCACCGCAATCGAATGAGCAGGTCGTCTCTGCCGCGGTAACACAGGTTGGAGCCAAAGATGCGCTGCTCTTCGGATAGAGGGACCGGGGGATGGTCACTCCCGGAGAGGATGAGATACGCAATGGTCAGACTGGCTTTTGCAAGGCGGAAGGCAAAGGAATCTCGGGACAGAGGTATGCGAGGGCCCCAATATCTGGGAGAGTCACCGCCGAGAATGGGATTGTTGCTGACAGTCCAGCCGTTCCCATAAACCTGGACTGGCATCACCGAGTCGAACATGGCTTCGTCTTCGATGGGTGTGGTTTCGGGCTCCGGGAGGTTTTCGGTAACGTCTGGCGGGGCGGGAAGAGCGAGTGTGCGAGCCGTGTGACAGGCCCGGTGGGCTGCATCGCTGCCCAGGTTGAGATTGCATTCCATGGTGTCTTCGGACGCGAGGCTGGATATTGAGCCGGCCCCCGGCGGCGACGTGGATGAGTGGCCGAGGGGCGAGAGCTGTTCGGGGACAGGCTTGACAATCGCAACAGAAGCAGCAGAAGCAGAAGCGGACGCAGAGGTAGAAATTACGGGAGACGATGTAGACGACATGAGGGGGTTCTCAGAATCCTCGGGGCCGACAACTTCGTGGGCGAGGGAGAGGATGCGCTTCATGGACCGGCGCAGGGTGACGACAAGGCCGGGCTGCTGTGCGACAAAGTCGTCGCAGGCGAGCATCTCGTCGACAAAGGTCATGAAGATGGAACTCATCTCCTCGACGACTTCTTCCAGACGTCGGAGGCGTTTGGTCTGCGCAGCTTCGGCGGCCTGCCTGCGCTTGCGGAATACGTTTTGCGCCTCGCGATTGCGCTGGCGACGGGCCTGGGGTACGCGTGAGTCTGGAGTTACACGGGGTGCCATGAGAACTGGTTTACATCAAGGGCGGCGCTGTATTCGGACGAACTGGCGACGGGCCGGCCTCGCCTCTTGACCATTTTTGCCTCTGCCATCTTGGGCGCGACGGTTCAATGGCGGATGGAGGGATTCTCGCGATTCACCAGGCGGCTGTTGCTATGAGAGATGCTGTGTTAGACCGGGGGTGGGGGATCGCATGCGTGTGGAGTGGATGCGGAGTAAACGTCAGGGAATAGGCAGTGGAGGTTCTTTCATAAAGCACGACGGCGGCAAGGGTTTGATGCTTTTTTTCTGTCCACCCCTTCTCTCAAGCAGCAGGGTGCGGATGTATGTATCGAAGAAAAGACTCGATGAGTAATCAGGAAAAGAAGAAGAAGACCACCAAAAAGAATCTAAAGAATCTAAGAAATTCAAGCCCTGGGATCGATCTCAGCGCTGAGAGAGGCAGACTACACTACGTGTTGTGTTGGGGCAAAAAAAGGCCGATGGACCTAGCGGATCACTAATCGCAGAATTCGGAGCACTTACATCAGACCTCCGACTGTCCCACATGGCTCAACGCATGACATGTATGCGCCCTTTGCCTGTCCCAAAATGGTCTTAAATGTAGCAGACAGCACTTGAATATATGGATGGATGGATGGATGGATGGATGGGCAGCTCTTTGCTCATGCAATGTCAGGCTTGGTTTGTAATGCCCAATAGTTAGATGCCCGCCAAATGCCAGTTTATGACGAAGCTACATACACCAAGACAAGTCACTAGGCTTGATAAGAGTTTGTCCGACGGGGCCCATTTCTGAACCTGGTCTAAACTTTACTTCTGCCTCATCATCTCGGACCCTTTTCCGCTATGGCATCCCCCACGGATTCCACGCCCCAAGGGAATTACTGGGAGGCTGAGCCGGGGAACCTTTTCTTCATCTCTTGGTGCCATGCCGTCCACAACCGCTATATCAGCACCCAAAGATCCTCCAACGCCACCCACTAGGTCTGCAAACTTTCCTCTCTTGGACACCAGACTTTGATATGTTCCCTCTTCCACCTTGACCCCGTCCTCCAGCATCACGATCCGATCCGCAATCGCCATCATCTCACGGCTGTGCGTAACGACCACAATGGCCATCCCGCCAACCCGTCGCTCGGGGTGCTTCGCCAGTTTCTGCATCGTCTGACGGATCATTTCGGCGCTCTCTGCGTCTAGAGCACTAGTGGGCTCGTCCAAAACAAGCAGCAATGGCTTTCGTACGAGGGCCCGTGCAATGCTCAAGCGCTGAGCTTGGCCCCCCGAAAGAGTTTGACCACCGTCTCCCACTAAAGTGTTGTAACCTTCTGGCAGAGATGAGATGAAGTCGTGCAAGCCTGATGATTGAGCGGCCGCTACTACGTTGTCGATGTGTCGAAGGGGCGAGCTTTCAGCCAAGCCGTATGTAATGTTTTCCCCAATCGTTGTTGGAAATAGATACGGAGCTTGTGGAACGTACGCCATCATGGATCGCAAATGGTCAACGTCGACGTCTGAATAAGAGATTCCGGCGAATGTCAGGGTCGATAAGGTGCCGAGAACAGAACGTGCAGACGGCGAGTAGAGTCCCAGGAGCAAGGATATGATGGTTGACTTCCCACACCCAGACCGGCCCACGATGGCCAGACAGCTCCCCGGATGGATCTCAAACGATACATCTCGTAACACCAGACGACTATCGCTCGCCTTGTATGAAAAGTTTAGCTCACGTAGCTGAACAGGGAGGGGAGTACCGGGCCTATGTTTGCCTTGCAAACCTGAAGGCCGCTTCAACGACGCTGTGATATAACCTAGCACCCGAGCAGCGGTTGCTTGTGCCATCGTAATTTGGGGCATGGCGCTTAGAAAGCCAGTGGCTGTTCCAACGGTAAACAACAAGAGATTTACCACCTGGACCACAGATGTAGCTGAAATGTCTTTCTCTCGGGCCAGCAGAACTGTCCCGTAGTAAAATATTAGAGCAGAAAGAGGGTGATTTAGAGACTGATAGAGCCCGAACAGCCCGCTTGTGTAGACTGCTCTGCGCATTCCGAGGCTAAAGGTGTTTGCAATTGACTTGTGGTACTTGATGGTAAAGTATTCCTCCTGCGTCAATGCCCTCACAACCCGGATGTTGAGGAGTATCTCCGTTAGCAAGGCGCTCGAATCCTCGGCTCCCTTGTTACAGACGCCCTCCCACTTTCCGCTCACGACCGAAAAGCCCTTTACCGTGCCCATAACTACTGGTCCCAGGGCCAGTGCGACAAGAGTGAGCTTCCAGGAAACGACAAGAGCCCAGACGAGAGCAATGGTAATCATGAGCGTCACAACGAGGGTGATGGGTACAAATTTGCCCACAATGTTGCGCACTTCTTCGGCATTGCGGTCTAGACACTCAATAATGCGCCCAGGTGAGTTTTGTTGGTTATCAAACCACGGCCTGGGATGTCGAAGAATGTCCCCCAAGGCCTGGAGGCGAATCTTGTTCATCCAGGTCTGACCGATACTTTCGAAGATATAGCGGCCTCCTCCGGTACAAGCGCCATCAATAACGGCGACCATGGCCAGGTAGATGGCCCATTGCTTGCTCTCAGCTAGTTTATCACCAGGTGACCACATGACGGCAAGTAAATGCGAAAGGCAGTACGCAAATGTAGGGATTGCGCCAGCCCCGATCATACAAACAAGGGTTCCGAGAATTAGAAGAAGACGGTGGCGAGGACCAAGAGTTGGCCAAACGGTCTTGAGGATCGCAACTAGTGACATTGGCACCAAAGAATTGCTAGAAGGGTTCTTTGGAGGGTGGTATTTTATCTTCAACTTAGACTTGTCCGTATAGCCTTCCATTTGTGGGCTAGTGATGCCGTTGTGGTCTAGCTGGTCAAGACTGATGCTGGGTTCTTCTATCGACTGGCTCAGTGGCCTTTCCCAAACCTCCACAGCGCTTTGCTGTTTGAAGCCTATTATACGTCTTTCATTTAGCCTGGGAGGGCTTCTCATCGCCAATCTCGGGGTTTCTGGGAGGATTGCGGAACTCCACTTCTGTTCTGTTCTCATTTTGAATGCTGCCGCCGGGCCCGAACCCCATGAGAGGCGACGGCCCATTGCTGATCCTGGAGCAAGAAGAGAATTCCTTCGCAAGTCTTCCAGCTCCTCCACAAATATTCGAGATACATGTGAGGATCTTGCAAAGGGAGGTGGCGTAGTTGGCGAACATGGACTCGGGCTGTCAGGAGATACCACATCAATCTCAATAGAAGTAGTTGGCGACTTGCTCATTGCAAGAGAAGAAAGCATGGAAAACTCCCCAGAATTCCGTCGGATCAAATCTCTCCTGAAACCTTCTTCTACTATCGCCGCGTTGTCCATGACATAGACAAAGTCGTTGTCGTCGACCTGGGAAACATCATGAGTGATGATGATGGTGGTTTTCCCTCGCCTCCACTCTCGGATGGTTTTCATGATGAAATCTCTGCTTATTTGATCCAGACCGCTGGTTATTTCGTCTAGAATGAGTACAGGCGGATCTCTAATTCGAGCACGGGCAAGCGCAACCCTTTGCATTTGCCCGCCACTCAGATTGTACCCTCCTGGCCCAACCTTGGTGTCGAATCCGCTTGGCAGTGTTCCGATAGTTGACTGCAATAGCGCCGCCTCGCAAGCGCATTTTACGTCAGAACTCGTTGCTCGTTCTGGGTCTAGGTGGCCTAAAGAAATGTTTCTGAAGAATGTGTCATCAAACAAAATGCTGGATTGTTGAATCAACGTCACATTTTGTCGAAGCCACTGTTTGTCCAAGGCTCTCAATGGATGGCCGTTGATGTACACCTCGCCAGACATGGGTTCATAGAAACCTACTATTAGGTTGCCAAGAGTGCTTTTTCCTGAACCGCTTTTTCCAACGAGAAATGTCAAATCTCCAGCAGGGAAGAAGAAAGACGACTGTCTCAATATCAAGCTTTCTGGGTTGGATGGATACGCAAAGCTAACCTTGTGGATGTTAAGAATCCAGATGCTTCGCTGGGGATGGTATCGAACGACTCACATTGCTTAGCTCAATGTCTCCGGCGCAGGAATCTGGCCGAAGGGAGCCGTTTGGTTCATTTATCGCATGATCTGTTTTTTTCTTTGATATGAAAGATGACAAGAATCCTCCTGCAGACATACCCTTGGCTATAACAAGCCATTGCGGCATCAGTGCCTCAATAGCCTGAAACGATGCCAAAACAGCGTAAAAAGTCGCAAAAATGTCACCAGGTGAAACGCCGTCGTTTACCAAGAAGATACCATACCAAAATCCGACGACAAAAGTTATGATTCCACTGAAGCTGATGTATGCCATTTGCGAAGAATTGCATCTAGCCTGAATGAGGTAATGTTTAGCTGCCGCTTTGACAGGTCTGCTATAGGACCAAATATCTTGGTCATATCCATTGAAGGCTTTGACTAGATCAATGGCTCTGATGGACGCCGCCGCGCATTTTGAAGCAATAGCCAAATCTCGACGTTGAGCTTGAATGCTGGGTTCTAGTTGATATGTGATAAATGAGAGAATGATGGCTGAGATGGGAAGAATCGCGAGGAGAACAAGGGTAAGTTTCCAGGAGTAATAAAAGGCCACTGCAAGAGATCCAAGAGATGTCATAATATCGCAGACGAGTATACCGAGGACTTGGGATGTGGCGAGCTGTAGTTCTCGAGTTTGCCTGCACAATCGGGACACATTAGTAACAAAATTTTCGAAGCGCAAGAAGCCTCGTGGTTGCTCACGTCTGAATTCGAGAAAGGAGACTGGAGATTCCCTCGGACTGAGCATCGAACCAGGCCATGTTCCTCGATAACAAGGCTTCGAAGAGGTCTCGGCGGACGCTGTCTGCTTGCAATTCGCTAAAGACCACCCATAAAGCCAGGAATACAGAGTTGGCCAACCAGTTCCCGATTCCCATCCCCGCCAATATTAGAGCCCACTCTGTGATTCTGGATAACGTAGTTGAGCTGTCTAGAGATCCGTTTCCGTAGCTGACGATGATGTCGAAAACCTTGCCCAGGATGACGACGAGAACAGTCTTGAAACCGGCTGCAAAGGCGGATGCTATAAGAGCTCCGGCCAGAGGGGGTGTGTGAGATCTCCTAGTGAAGAGGAATAAGTTGCGCCAGGATGAATTCGTCGGCTTCTGAGGATTTGAATTAGAGCCGTGGCTGTCGGAGCCAATATCCGTCGATGAAGTCATCTCTTGTTCTTTGGCATGAAGGTCATGGAGATGTGAACCTTGGGACGATGGTGATGCATGGAAAAAGTAGTTACGATTTTCTGGTGCATGATTCTAGACTTGGATACTACGTTTTTGGGACAAAGGAAAATAGTGAGCGACAGATGAGCATGGCGAGGCTGAAGTGGTGTGTTTCCTGTCACGCAGATCCCTGCAGGCCATTGTTCTGCTGCGACTACCATATTGTTCGTCGTGCTAACCGGGCCTTCGAGAACGGGGAACGGCACCACATTGAGAGCCATACTCTTTGTTCTTACTCTAGTTCAAAGTCCATCACATTGAGCCTGAGGTCAAGGTGGAATGGCAAACACGAGGGTTTGCAATGGGGTGGGCTGTGGCCAACCTGACGCCTTGGTGTATCGACGCAAAGTGTTGGGGCTTGGCCTTGTCGCCACCCGAGACGTTACGTGAGATATATGGCTCATTAAATTCAAGTATTCCCATGGCTTCATGATTAGTAATATTCTGTAATAAAATATTTGGCTTGTGAGATGTCGTGGTGATGGGTACCTACATAGTTGCGTAGAGAAGCATCCATGGTGTTCGAGCAGCCACTATACGCACAGTGTATATAATACAGTATGAACAAGCGCATACACTATGCGCTGATATCATGCTCCCACATTTTTTTAACTGCCCCTCCATGCACGCCGTTTGATTCATAGCCCGCGCCCAACTGCCCCACGTTCAAGTTTTTGTCAACACCAGACAAACAGCAAGAATTCTCCCCAACCGACCCGAAAAATTCGCCAATACTGTACACAATTTATCTTTCAAAATGGACCCCCTCGAGAGCATGTCCGCGGCCCCCGTGCCCAAGGGCTTTGACGCCGAAAACGCCGAGAACAACGAGGATGTGAGTTTGCCCCGCGCAAACCCCTCCGTGCCAAAAGCCCGCCTGGGATTTGTGTTTGCTAATCTGTTACGCCATAGATTGAGAAGCAGTTTGCCGTCAAGGGTATGCGCCACTCCCTTATCACTCGTTACCCATGTAGTACCGACCGCTAACCCGTCCCCTTCAGCCGTCCAGCACCTCGAGACCTACTGGAAAATCCTCGAAATGGTCAAGGGCTCGACCCTTCGCCTGACCAAGATCGACGATGATATCATGGAGCACCTCAAGACTGACTTCCCCGATTTTGACCCCGCTGCTACCATCGACGAGAACCAGATGAAGAGCAAGGCTGGCAAGGAGAAGTGGCGCAAGTTCATGGAGGCCTACGAGAAGAAGGTTGACGACTACAACTTTGGCACCATTCTTCGCACCAGCCCCAAGGTTGAGTATGACCAGGACACCACCATCTTTGGTATGCGGTGCCCTGAGGAAAAATTACCAGCATGCTAGCTAACTTTCTCTCCAGTGCCGCGTATGCAGTTCTACGCCGTTGAGATTGCCCGGTAAGCCCCTTTCGCCCCTATACCCCCACTGTGTAAGACGTATTGTATTAACATGGGCCCTCCAGCAACCGCGCTGGTCTGAATGACTGGATCTACGAGGCAACTCAGGCCAAGAAGACTGGCTCCAAGTAATCCAGATGCGGGAGTTAAAATAAAGTGAAATGTGCCCCCTCAATGGCCTCGCTCCCTCTCGACGAAACAACCAACTTCAGATTCGAGGAGGTTTACCCTGCCAAAAGCAGCGCCCGAGAAGAGGAGGATGGTATGAAAGCGCCTGCTGCTAAGGGTGGCATGTAGTGTGCACTATGGGAATTACGGCAGCCAGGTCCTCGAAATCGCGTTTGAGTCTCCAAACCTTGCGCTTCTTAGACCCGACTCACCAGAGTGTTATGATGGACTAAATGACTATATATATGTATACGCTGAGTTTCCAGCGAGACCCAAAAGCAAAGGCATTGTCTGCCGTCAATTTCGACCTATTTCGCAAGTACTGGCCTGGTGTGACGTATGGCGCTCAAGGAACATGTCCCATGTGAACAGCTCCAGGCTAGCGTAAATTCCCCGTACTCGGCGTCATGAATGCGAAGTTGCGTCAACCCAGCCTCTCATTCATTTTTCCCCGGGAAACGGGGCACTTGTTTATGGATATAAAACGCACGACCCCAGCGAAACAAACAACCCAACAGCGATTGACTGGGTCTAATCCGATCAGAAAAGGCATTAGAGTGCTGGTGACCCAGTTTTCCCAACAGTGATTCAGCCTCACTTTCACCTCGCTTCAACGGTGACTCGCCTTTCCCTCGCCTTTTTCTCCTCCTCTGCTCTCACTCGTCCTGCCAACAGCCTTGCTCAACGCAATGCCACTCTGCGACATTCGAGTGCCAAAGCCACTCCCCAGGAGCCAAAATGAGTGAGTTCCCTTAATGAATCCGAGCATTTCAATTTATTGTGAAGCTACGTACATACATATTAACGCGGAGTCTAGGCAAGGGTCGAGATCGAACTAAACCCGACTTCCAACGGTCTCTATCATCCCCGTTCCCTAACGGCGCGAACAATAGCGCCAGCCAGAAACGATCCGAATCATTCAAATCAGAGGCATCCGGTGTTCGCCAGCAAGCAATCCCTCCATGGGATCGAACTTTTGACGCTGTTTACCACAAGAATGCGCAAGGTGGGAATGCCGGCAAGGTCGACACCACTTTCAGGGATACCCTCGCACGATTCTTCGAGGATCATGGGCGCAAAAAATTCAGAAAGGGCTACTTCGCCCTGCCAGACAATGTGCGCCTACGTATCTGTCAGTTTCTTCTGGCGCCGCAGCGACAAAAGAAGCCTCTGCGCCTAAACCTAGCCTCGTTTGACCAAAACTGCTGGCGAAGCGAAGACCTGCAGTCCCCAAGAACTGCTCTTCGGCCCCTTCGGCCATACTTGGAGGTATCCTTCAGCTTCCGCGCCGACATTTTGGTTACCTTCCTACTAGATGTCCCGCTGCACGCTACTTTTTCTCCCTACGTGGGCCCCAGACTCAACCCGCTCGCGACAACATGGCTGAACAAGTATGGCGTGTATGCACAGAACATTGCTATTGAGTTGGACATGACGCGTCTTCGCTGTGGTCCTAGCTCTCATGCCGTCGGCTTGTTGCCAGGCGTGGATCACATTGAGACGCTGCTTCGCGAATTTGTCGGCTCGCAGCTACGGCGAGATGCATCCCGGCCTCTCAGTAGCTTGATACTGCTATGTCGACGCTTCCACGGCCAAAGAGATCAGGCACCGTCAGTTAAATCCATAGCCGGAAGGTCTAGCGAGGCGAGCAATTATAGTCAACTTGGTCAAAGATCTGAATCAGCCTCCGCAGCCTCCGGCCAGGTAGTCTTTTCTCATACTCTACAAAGGGCACAGACTTCATCGCCAGTCCACCTTTCCAAGTGCTACTCCCTCCCCGAGGAGCCTGGGGATGACTCGGTACAAGAATGCGAGGATGGTGTCGATACAGCGTTCCAAAGGGAAGCCGGCGACAAGACGCCAACGAGTCCATATTTCCTCCTCCACCGGGCTGACTACTGCCCTGACTCATATCTCGTCATGTGTAGCCACCTTCTACGACTTCGTGACCGTGTCGACTCTGTTCGAATGTGCGGCTTCAGTGAACCATACACACACCGCTTCATCCAAACCTTCTTTCAGCCCAACCAGGCAAGCATCGAGCGTCAGGCCTATCGGGTTGCTCCTTCGACCATCTGGCCGCGACTTGGTGGGCAAAAGGCTTACGTCGATTTCGGAGACGGCTGCGTCACTTTGGATGACCATGACGCATCGGTCCCCGCATATGCAACCACGGAATTGACGCCCTGGGAGGGATGCGTTCAGCTACCCCCGCCAGTCCTCGATGCTGATGGGAACGCCTCTCTCCCATCCGCCGTTGCCTCGCTGCTGACACTGAGGGGTCGAACTTGGAGGTCCGGCGCTGAGATTGCTGGTCGAGGAGAACGAGGTAAAGCAGGGGGCGACTTAGTCGAGGTTGGCGTCGATAAGAAGCGAATCATGAAGATGTTTAGCACGTATGGAAAGGCAAAGGGCAAGAAGAAGCAGGCCTTGACAAAAGACCAGGCGACAATTGCATAGTCGCCCAGGATAATGTACGGATTTGTGTATACATAGATAACATTGTAAGAGTAAAAATACGAATAACGAAATGCTTTCTGGTATCACAACGTTCTCCAGAAGCCCCAAAACGCTCTGCTAAACTCCTCAAATGCATCCAATTACAAGAGCGCGTCGCCATCTATCCTAACAAAAATCCCTTTTAATTTATTTTAAAAAAAAAAAAATCAACCGTGGGCTCAACCAGGCAGTAGACCTAGGAACACCTTTATAGTACAACCGTTTTTTTGGATACAACCAGTGGCATTGCAAATGCAGCCCCGTGCCATACAACTAACTTTACTCTTCTAGGCAGAACAACCTTGAGATGCCCTCATCCCTTTTAATTATCATCACTCATTTATATTTGAATCCTTTTCCTCTCAATCCGCCAATTACCGGGATGTTTTGAACTAAACGCCGGCCACTGGGATACGGATTCTGAATATGATGCGCCGTCCAGGCAAACGGAAGCATTCATTGCAAAGACTGCCTTTACGTTAGTATGAAGTTGATTTTTTCAAAGTATAGTTAATTCGGGACTTACAATGGCAAATTGGCTTCTCGAGCGAATCTTGCTCCCAAAGAAGACCAAAACCCAGGGGATCAGGGTCAGGCCGGCGGCAATGCCACCAAGGAGGCATCCCGCATTCTTCAGACCGAGATTATCAAACATGATGGCCGTGACCAGTGGGAATGAGCCACCAAGGACATTTCGGCAGAAGCTCTGGGCAGCGAGTGCCGACGACGCGTAGATGTGATATGTGTCCGCGAGGTAATTAAAGGTTGCCAAATACACAGAGTAAATGCCCCAGTTGGCGAAACCGATTCCAATGGCAATGGCATAATCCCTTGAGCCGCTTGGGGCGAGAAACGCAGCGAAGAGTCCCAAGGGCAGGAAAAGAGCAGTGATACAAGCAAAGTATAGCCTTGCCTCTGGGGCCTCTGCAGGGAAATGCTTCCGCATGAAAGCCCAGAACGCGGGCCCGGACTGGGGCTTCTCCCCCTCTTCTTGCTTGCGCCACTGGGGGTGTTTGGTCAAGCGGTCCTGTAGAATGCCCACGACAGTTGCCACAATTGCAGATGCTATCATGGCAGTGTAGACACGGCTGGACTTGTCGAGGTTGTTGGCATATAGATAGGGAACCACTGAAAACGACAAGTACAATACACCCCAAGAAAATGCGGCCCAAAGAGAAAAACAAAATACTACAGGCTCTGTGAAGAGTAGGAAAAACGGGCGCTTGACCGAGGTTGAAATCATGCTGACCAGAGAATCCCGTTCCTCATCGGCTTTGACAACCCATCTGATTCTCCGCAACCGACGTCGCGCATTAATTCCTCGCTGAGAGCTAAACTCGTTCTCAGCCGGGTAGGCTTGTATGGTTTTTATTGTCGAGGATGATGATTCTACGACATAGTCATCTTCAACATCGGTGACCCAAACCCCATTGAAGCCAGCGTTCTCCAGTTGTCCATACCACTTGTTTAACTTCTTTGCTTTTCGCGACAGCAGCACGGACGCGCGACTCTCGCGGAACAGGAAGACAATGGCAACCAACAGAACGCCATCCAATATGACTTGATGCCAAAATGTCCACTTCCACGCCTGGGTCGAATCGCTCATGTCTTTCATGAAGGCAGCCGAGACAAGCGGCCCTACGCCAGTTCCCGCCAGCACAAACCCGCTGAACAGGGACATTGGCGTGTTTCTCTCTTCCTTGTCCCACAGGTCTGCAATTACGCCTCCAACCACGGAGCTGAAGACTGAACCCCCAACTCCAACCAGGAACCGCGCGACCAACATGCCGGCGAGGTTAGTCATTAGCGGGCAAATAGCCTGGAAGGTGACGTATACAACGCCGGCCAACACGAAAACGGGATATCGGCCCCAGATTTCAGAGATTGGTGCGAGAGCCATTGGCGCAAAGGCAAAGCCCATGCAAAAGGTTGTGATTCCCACGAGAGCAGCCAGGTGACTGGTACCCAAGTCCTTGGCCATGAGGGTTGACGGAGGCGAATAGGCACCTGCGGTGTAGGCAGTAAGGAACGTCGCAATACACGACAGCGCAAGCAAGAGATTCTTCCTTGCCAAGGGCCACTTTAGAGGTGACGTATAGTGTTTCAAGTCCGGACAGGGTGGTATTTGGACGCCGCCTGGAAGGCCTGCCTCCTGGGGAGTTGGAGGCATAGGCAGTTCGCTGGCGAAGGATAAGTATAGATAGGATATGGACTCATCGCCGATATGCTTGGTTTCAGGCGCAACTTTCGGGGCAAGGTTGTTGTCGATATTGATTTCTAGCTCGCCCTGCTCTAGGACCGGAGTGTCTCCGTCCCAACGCGATTCACTTTTCGAGGACATGATGGCTGTGGTTGTGTCTCATAGCAAAATCAAAAAGTTGCTACGCGGGGCGGTATTTTGGCACTTGTCGTCAGGAAGCAAGAAATCTGGTTGATTACCAGTCGGATCTGCTCTAGAAAAAAGACAATTTCTTGGCGGGTACGGGATTTATCAGGGGGAGGTCGGGAAGGAAGAGGCGTATCCATCCATTGGGGCAATCCCGGTTTATAGCCTCGAAGCTAGAATACGGGGGACGAGCATGGCGGCGGAATCTCAACGGGAATAATGGCGACCTGGCATTGGCTCCGCCATTCCCTCAAGCTGACCCAAAAGATTTTATTCAGCCACCGGGCCAGAGACCCGCGCGAGGGGACAAGAGGAGTCGGGCGCTAATGTAGGTTGGCCAAGGTGTGAGGTGGTGTTGACGACTAGTTGGTGGTGGCTTGGACAGCAAAATGTATATCAAAGAAGCTGGTTTGCTGCGAGGCGCGTGATTCGGCTCTTGGCCGGGTCTACCTGGGATGGGGGTGCGGCCTATACATGGCCGTCTCCTCAGAGGTGATAGGGATAGGGGCTCGCTAGGCGTTTTGAGGCACTATTGAAAGCGGATAATGGCTGCTGGGAATACTATGGGAAAAACTGCCGTCTGACTGGCGTTAACTTTTTTCAAGGCATTGGCCTCCCCGCTTCGAGGTCCCTGATGGAGTTCTGCCCCACCAGTCCGAGCTCATTTAACCAGAGGCGTGTGCCGGGAATAATAAGGACATGAGCAATGGCGACAACGACGGGTCTGAGAGCCAATCGAGCACGTCTCGGCATTTGCACCCCGGTCGTAGGGCGTCATTGCCAGCGTCTGAAGTGGGCTAGCACCATACAAAGCCCGCCCTAGCGAGATTGTACCGAGGCCCAATCAGTGGTCCGGAGGGGGAAGAGCAAAAAAAGAGAGCTCCCGCCGTGACCAAAAACGAAGGGTGCCGCGGCCGGTGGGGACGACGACAACGTAGACAAGTCTAGATTTCCAAGCGAAGACATGGGTGCTGCGCACATGCGGGGACAGATTTATCGCCGGCTTATTACCAGGTGTGTGTAATTTGTCTGTCTCCCCGGAGTGTGGTGGGCGAGTTCGGGGCAGCGGAGTGGTAGTTCGGTTCCGCGAGTTCGTTCGAGTTGCATATACGGCAGAGATCTGGGCGGAAATCTGCTGAGAGATCTTGGAACAATGCAGCATTGCTAACAGCACTCCACCTGTAGCGGACCCGTGTCGCTCAGGTCGCCAGTGTACGAAGCGTACGAAGCGTGCTAAGCGTGGCCAGGGAGCATTCTTTTGTTTTCGAGGTCCGTGTGGGAATGACATGCCCTCTCTCGGCCGTCATGAATAGAGTAGCTTCGCTTGCTTCGTAGCGTCGGTGCGACGCTCCGCAAGAGCCAAAGAGCCAGGTGCCCACAGCACTAGGTGCATCTAGGAGGGCTGCCAAAGCGCTTCACGTGATGCCTTTGTCTTCTCATTCCCACGCCCATTTCCGAAACTCGTACCCGACAAGACAAACATCACTGAAGCCTCCCTCTATCAGTGTTTCACGTGCTGAAACCCCGACATAATTCCGTACCAAGTGACCGGGATTTTCATGACTTGGCAAGCCACTTGAAAGCGCCAATCATTGCTACCCTCCTGATCAGCTACTGGCGTCGGGGGGCCAAGTCCGTCGACGGACCTTGGACGACCTACCCTACGATGGCAACTGGTATCTCGATATCACAAATCCGGTGGATTGGTAATTCATTTTGAATTAATAATTCAATATCGATGTTCGTCAAGTTGTTGAGGAAGCCCAACTCTGTGAGACAAGCCAGACGAGCACCACTCCCACCCAACACACAACGAAGTTAAACAACAAAAACAGCCAATCGACCATCATCTCAAAATAAGCATTACGACAGGAGTGATGCCGTGGTATTGAAGCACATCGCATTCTGTCTTTCTTTTTATTCTGACGTATTCTCTTCAGACAAGACGTCTCATATAAAGAGTTTGTCGATGTCATGGCGTCGGCATTTAGTCTACGTCGTTGGGACTCGTCTTTTCAGTCTCTTCCCCATTGATCTTTGGGTCCAACTCTTCTTTAGCCTTCTTCAATACCTTAACTTCATCGTTTTCAGCATCATCAGCTGGAACAGGAGCGTCATGTGTCTCCTGAACGGAGTCTTTGGCACTTTCTTTGAGCGAGCCATCCTCGTTGACATGATCGTTATGGTATAGTGTGAAAAGGATTACCATGTATGTTTGATCCGTCTTCTTATTCCGCAGGACGTATCTCAGTTGGTGCGAGCGTTTCCGGGTAGATCTAAGACGAGTAAACAAGGAAATGCGTGAGAAGAATGATCACATATATATACGCGGCCCCTTTGAGAACCCATCAGGAGAGACGTAAGACACGCAAGAAGGGGGGGGGGGGGATATTTGGTGCAACGGATCAGAAATAAAAGCGGAGGGGGTTCTTACTGGTTACCTTGCCCATCCCAATATTTCATGATGGGCAATTGGAACCCGGGAAGCTTCAAGGCCAGGTTTGAGAAGTCCAGATAGGGGTTAAAAAAGTCCAGGCCGTAGGTGCGATCGTACTCCCATATCCATTTCTCCTTGCTGTCCGCACGGAGAGCCCACTTCATCCGGGCCTTGCTCGTATCGGGAGCGCCAAACTCCTCGCGGGTCAGTAGACCGGCCTCATCTCCACCTTCATCAAACCAGAGGCCACCCTTCTCCTCATCAAGCTCGCCAGGTCCAACGTATACGGTGTTGAAGCTGCTTAGGGCGGGGCCATACAGATAGGGCTTGTCGGCGTAAGCGTCTCCCTCCAGGCCAGGGTCAATCCACCACTTGACGATACCCATGGCAGCATTGAAGCCAGGCGGGAGCCGATCACGAATAGGGTGCTCAAAGTCATTGCCGAATTGCAGGTTGGTGGCCGTGATGCCAGGGCCATCGTCACCCGACGGGCGCTTAGGGGTGAATCGAAATGCTATACTATACTGATCCTGGTTGTATGCGTGAGGCTCGGTGGAGAAGTAGGGAGATGTCTCTGGGGAATTTCTTGGCAGGCCAATGTAGTCTTGCACGCGAACGTTGAGCTCGATGTCGGCAAGATCGCTGGAGATGTGGATTGGCTGGGCTGTGTTGACGGGGACCTCGACCTGCTGGTCGTCGTCATACCCGGGCCCGGCGGTGATACAAAGGGTATAATTTTCAGCCATCGAGAAGTGTCAATGCGTGTCTGCCGTTGCTCTGTCTTATCTGCAGGGATTTGAATCGTGTCGCGTGAAAGCAAAGAAGTTAGTGAGGATTCCTTCTTTTTTTTTTTTTTTTAAAAAAAAAACGATCCGAATCTACAAATGACCAGAGCAGATCATAAGAAGACCAGAGGAGTAGAATATTAGGTCTCCAACAGTGCGACGCGGGCAATAACGCTTCTGGGTTATTTGTGCATCAGGGACGATGAAAAGAAGCATCCATGATGGCTTGACTCTGCAGCGCATATGACGTGAGCTTTTTTTTTTTTTTTCCGCGCTTGTGGGCTGGCGTCCCGACCATGCTCAACAATGCGATAGCGAATGATAATTGGACGCATCAACAACAACGGCCACTTATTCCTGGTCGGCCAGGGTGCGGGTCGGCCAGCATTCCTGCGATTGCTTGCAGAGCACATGGAGAAAAGCTTGACGGCATGATCCTTTCGCATTTTGGCTTCCATGGCATGCGGCCTCTGCAGCTAATTCCGTTTGCACACACCACCCGGTCTGTCTAAAACACACCTCGTGGCTTCAACCCCCACCATCCTGCCATCCACGTAGTACATAAATGTCGCTCCTTCACCGCCGGCTGGCTCAAAGCAGAAGGTTGCTGGCGTAGAAGAGAACCATGTGGAGTAGTGATCCGTCGCTGATTTCTCACCGCCAGCTCAGTTAAAGGTTGGCCGAAAATTGTGTTGGGTTGGCAATACCTGCCCCAGGGTCTGATCGTTGTTGATTTCACATGTTTTCCTCTCAGATCTACTATATACGTCAGAGGCGCTTCATTGATGGGACAACCACCCAGGTACATGCAACGCCACAGAATGTGTCTTGAACGTCAGTGTCACTGATGAAGAGTCTTCATGCCTTAGGCCGTCAGGCGTCTACTCTGTCTGTGCCCAATGCCTGTGGCATGTGGCTGCTTGGCCGTGGTATCAGCAGTACCCCACTTCTAACCGACGGTTCGGCTACGACTCTAGCTCCAGGCTTCAAACAAAGCTCTCACAGCCATCAGTATCGCCTCTTGACGACATGAAGTCAATGACATGATATGAGCCATATTTGTTTTAAATTTAACAATACTTTCCCATATTGTTTATTTGCACCAGCCCTCCTGCTCCTCGACCAAGTGTCAACCCCAAATTGCCGAAACCACTACCCCCCCCCCTCTTCTCAAAACCTTGCACCCTAGATAGTGTGCACTTGATAGCCACCATACAACAAACCGACAAATTAAAATGGCGCCCACCGCGGCTCAATCTAGTCCTCCCCCATCCCTACTTCTACTTCCGGCGCCACCCCGTCCCTCATCCCCCTTGGCACTCTCCGCTGCCTATCGGACGCCTCTTACAACAGTTCTATCCAAGCTCAAGACTTCCTCACGCCCCACAACCCTTGTCATTGCCGCTGCTTGTCCCATACTCGAGGGGCCATCTCCTCGAGCCAAGTCAGTGCGCTGGGATGACGCGCAGTCGTTGCTGGCTGGCCTTTACACACTTGTTTCTGTCACTTGTGCGGCAGAGTCCATCGATGTGGATGTAGGCGCTGGTCAGGGAAGCGTCGATGTCCGCATCGTCTTGGTTGACCATGATCCCTCGCGTAAATATTCGCCCTCATTTGAGGGCGAATATGAAACCAATCGCACCACAGTTCTTGATCTTGCTGCTTTTGGATCAAAAGTCCACCCCTGGGAGACTGTCTTCCACCCGAATTCGGAGGCCGGCTATGCGCTGCGTAACGCTTTCCTTGGGTTTGCTGAAAAGCAATCGTTCACCTACCAACAGCTCGTTGTTGTAGATGGAGGCATCACCATGGTTACAGAGCATTCTAATTCTTCGCACAAGGATCAGCCCAAACTTGGTAGGACAGTTTGTTTAGGGGGCACCTTTGATCACTTGCACCCCGGCCATAAGTTACTGCTTCATGCTACAGCCCTCCTTCTTGACGTTCCTGACAAGGAATCTACCGACACATGCACTCTAATCGTTGGTATTTCTGGCGATGAGCTGCTCGTAAACAAGAAGCATGCCGAAGAACTCCAGTCTTGGGCTCAGCGCGCTGAAAATGTCCTTTCTTTTCTCTGCACGCTTCTGGAATACAAAACAACTGAAACAAGTCCCCAAACTATATCCAAGCCTGACGAGTTGATTGCCACTCTACGAGATGGCAAAATAGTTGTACGCTGCGTGAATATCCATGATCCTTTTGGACCTACCATCACCGAAGAAGTGATGGACATTATCGTCGTGTCAGCAGAGACTCGGGATGGAGGAAAAGCCATTAATGACAAAAGAACAGAGAAGGGGTGGCATCCGTTGGATATCTACGAAATTAAGGTTCTAGATGCTCGGGACATTGTTGAAAATGACGGCCAGGGTGATGAAGGCAAAGTCACGGATTTCAGCACCAAAATCAGCAGCACCACCATCCGAGAGCAAAGAGCCGTAGCAAAGCGGAGCAGTTAACCTGGAACTTCTAGTTGATATGACATAACTCAAAAGAGATAAACCGATGTGAATTGTAACTTTCTTTGGTTTTATAGTTACCTCCATAGTGAAGACCATTGTCAAAAGGAGATAATTCAGCAAGATGCGTGGTGGGATTGCTCAACTGCAATACTCGATGCTCTTGAAACCTGGACGTAGTGCAAGTACTGCCATGATTCAACTGTACCGCGAAATCCTTTTCTTAATGGAGCCCACTAAATAGACTTTCGGTAACATCATCATGATAAAGAAGTTATGGAGAATCATTTCAAAAGTCTTGTCCTGCCGCCAAGCCACACATTGCTTTTTATCCCAAAAGGTACATTAAATACAACCGGAGAAACTGCCTATGTACCCCGAAGTACTTAACCAGGATCAAGAGATTAGGTGTAATTAGCTTGGGACAACACTTTTAAAATCGTCCTCCGTATGCAACATTTGATTCTTGAGCCCCCTATCTATTTTTTAGCGACTTGTTGGTTTGAATACCCTCTGTATAGTCATCCACAAACTCGAGAACAGCTAGAACTATAGAAAACGGTGGAGGAAAACGCTCTAAGAGCGAGCAGGGACCAGCTTCCACTTCCCATATTGGGGCTCGAATGGTTGTTTAACAATATTTATTTCCCTGAGATTGCTATTTCCTAGTTACAAGGGAGTGGCGGGACCATCTCAGCCCCTGAAGGTGGCTGCGAGTTCTGATTAAGAGGAAGTTTTGAGGAACGTGTGTGGTTAAAAGGCATTGCCAACCCCCACTACGGCCCCATAAACTTGTCCCGAATTCGTCTCGCGAGCACGAGCTCTTTTTGCGGGGTATGAGTGAGATTGGTATGGAATTTCGCATATATGCGCAATTGTATTTTGATGGGGCGAGCAGTGAAACCAGCAACTTGTGGATAAGAAATTTCCCCTCTTCTTAATCAAAAAGAAGGTAGATAGATGAATGTCGTGTTTTTATCTTCTCTTCAGATGCAAGGACACGTGAGGGATGAATAGGCGCTTGGGTCATAATTTCAGGATTGGAAAGGCCTTGAGAAAAAAGGAATTGTAGGATTCAACATACCGTCTCTTTTGTATCTGAAACACTAATTAAATACTATAGAATAGGACCCAAATTTCGGGCCTGATTAGGCAAGTATGACGAAGTTTACGGATGAGGCTTGGTAAATGCATCAGAAGGGCTCGACAAGACTGTCTCGGGTGTTGTGGGCCGGTTATCATGTAGAGGCTCCATGCACTCCATGCTGGCGACGTATATAAAACCGCCCGTGTACGCAGGCTTAATATGAACCCGGTTTTCATCACCAAATTCTCGTTCTTTCCGTCTCCCTAAACCATTTGCTCATCAGAAAAAATGGCATTAGGGGTGGCTGTTCTTCTTCTCTATCCACTGGCGGTCCCTGTCGTCGTCCAAGTCGTGTACAGTGTATACCAGACCCTTTTTTTCTCCATTGCGGAAGATCCCAGGGCCATTTCTTACCGGATTTATCTATCTATGGTACTTTTGCCGAATATAGCTCGGGCATTTCGAGCTGTTGCAACTATATATACAGGGTTTACTAGTCCCACAAGGGACGTTCGTCTTTTGTGATACGAGCACAATAACATCAACTTACATCGCAAGTACAGACCCATCATTCAATACAGTCCCAACCGATTCAACTTCAGCCATCCTCAGGCAGCACAAACAATATATGGGTTTAGAAGTGGTGCGAAATTTGCCAAGTCGCCTTAGTATCAAGGCTTCCTAGGTCCAGATCTGACTTCTCTCTTTGCCGGCAACAACATCAAAGAGCATACAGACCCCCATCCCATCGGCTCTTCACCAACACCTACTCCATGTCCACCCTTATATCATACGGGGAATATATCAACACATGCTCAGACCTATTTAACCAGCACCTCCGTAAAATAGCCCATCAATACTTCATAATCAGTCCAAATATACTAATAAATATAGGCCATTGGTTTCAATGCTATACCTTTGACATTATTGAAATTATTACCTACACTGAGAGATTGGGCCTTCTCAATCACGGAGTATATTTATTTATGTTTAGTTAAATTACAAGCAGAAGGCTAGACCAGGCAATTCCGGGAGCGGATACAATTAGTGTTTAAACAACTATCGTTGTTGGTCTCTTTTCGCCCTGACCGACAGAACAATCAACTTTTCACGGAGTATATATTGGCCAAATTATATGTGTTTTAGAGGGTTATCTCAAATATTCCTCTCTAGTCAGTCTGTACTGATGAATACACATGATCCTTCTTAAGCTGTCCACCTATATGCAGAGCAAAACCCCCACCGGCTCCTATATGTTTTAGATATCGCCAACATACTCATAAAAGAGCATTAGGCAAAGCCTAAAGTCATGAATGATAAATATGAGAATAGCCAAGCCTTGGACTTTCTATCAAAGTTCATAACCCGACGTCGTCGAGACCCTGGCAAGTGGACCAGCAACCATGTTATTGCTGGATACCTTCAAAATATGGTTGCAGGATCCAACACCACCGGAATCAACCTCTCCAAATATCTTCATCAATTGCTCAAGTACCTTCATGGGGCCAATAAATCACGGTAGGAGATTGAAAATCATCAGTACAAGTCGGATGGCAAGCACATCTCTTTTAGCGATTATCAAGAGATGCTTTACCTACAAGCCATCATGAAGGAAGTTTTTAGACTACATCCAGCCGTTGGTCTTTCGCTGGAGAGGGTTGTGCCAGAAGGAGGCGTAACCATCTGCGGACAATTTTTTCCCGTCGGAGTAAGAATACGTCATTTTTCTAAAGGCTTTCCAGGTGCATGAGAGAAGCTAAGGCATAGGCAATATGAATTTGTCGGCATCAATTGCTGGGTCGAGCATATGAATCCCTCCCTCTTTGGGCCGGACCCGGAAGCGATCCGACCGGAGCGTTGGATTGATAGCAACCCAAAGCAGTTGGAAGTCATGAACCGCCACTGGATGCCCGTGAGTTGTCTCTGCCTGAGATAGAAATTGCTTTCCGCTTCTGACGTCTCTCTTAGTTTGGCCTTGCATCTTGTACCTATATCAGCCGACACATTTCTTTCCTTGAAACTTCCAAGCTGATCCCACGAATTGTGCGAGACTTCGACTTTGAATTGCCTAAAGGAAAGCCCAAAGACAAAATCTTTGCTACAATCAACAACTGGTTCGTCAAGCCCAGCGGTTTCGAAGTCTTGGTAAAGGAGAGGAAGAGGTGAAGGCAAGGTTAAACCCCGAATCACCGAATGTTTAGGAAGACTCCGAAATATGCACATTTAATTTGTTATTTAAAGCTTCCAGGACACATCGCAACTATACTTGAGTTTGAAATGATAAATAAGCATTATTTTTTTGTAGTCTGACCCAACGTCAATTGATGACATTATAAGTAATTATAAGTTTTCAAAGTAGTCTTTGGATTATTCTCAATCTAATTTCATGAGCAAGCTGAAATGATATAATTGTAGAGAAAATATGAACAGCTCAATACTTCATACATAATACATAAGTCTTGCCCAAAAACATTGCACGGTGAATGATTAAAACGCTCAACCCTTGTTAAATCTCTGCATTTGGGTGAAAGAAATATGTCCGTGGGCAAATATAATCGCCCAATTGGATTTCTTCTCTTGACACAAAGAAATAGGGACTCATAACACGGACTTATTCACTTCCATGGAAAGGTTGGTATGCATTATTTTTGCCATACATGTAAAATTCCTTTACCTCATTCAGCAAGTCTCTTGCCGTTAGGTGAGATAAGGATAGAAACAGTTTCAAATTATTTCAAATGCGATCAATTCAATCCACGTGTCATATGACCAAAATCCTGGCCTACCCAAAAGTAGGGCAAAATACCTGCGTTAAAATCCGATATATTCTTCCATTCCTTTAAGAAACTTCCCATTCATCATGCATTTATCAGCTTTCTCTGGTTTATTACAGATTTATACTGATTCTTGACTTTATTCATATAATCCATCGCGATATTCGCTTTTAAGAATTAGCAGATAGAAGAAACCGATTTGGGGGACGAGCTTCCGAACATACCTTGATTATCCATCTTGGTCCTTGAAGCCATGTACCACGTCCCGTTGATTCTGTCCTTTTCATTCTGATCACAAGTGCAAAACTCGTATCCAATTGACAGCGGAGCTAGATCTGGGCTCGGCAGCCTATCCCGTGTTGGTGTTGATGGATACCAGCCGTCTCCAAAAATCTCTTCATTCTGATAGTGGGTCATGTCAAATGGAAGGTCGGCGACATGGCTTGGCATATCGTTGCACCAGGCCCCAATCATGGAAACTTCTTTTCCAATATATACCTTTTCCATTTGAGGTACAGTTTGCTGGTTTTCTGTGTGGAGGCTTTCTGAGCCCCTACGGGAAGGAGGACAAACTCCTGAGCTCGACCAAGATGAATTGGAACTGGGAGCTGGATTGAATCTAGAATATGGTTGGGGACTCGAATAAACCAAGTCCCAAGATGTGTGTATCCCATACATGGAATCGTTTCCAGCATCGTTTCTGGAAGTCATGTGATCAGCCAAGATAAAATCTTGAGACCAATTTTGAGACTGATCTCCATCAGAACAATGGTCGCGGTGATTTGATTGAACATTATTCATTGAATTATAAATATTATTCTTTGGCATCTGGCACTGGTAGTCCCATCGAGATGATTGGTCTTGAGTCGAAATGAGGGTGTGCTTGCAAGGCGACGGGGTCGGGGAGTTCATGGTATGATATCATTCAGTGATTCGGGATGACATCGATTAAATATAGGAAGGAAACTCCGGCATAGAGCTTTATGAAGGTACAATAAGAGGTTTCTTTGGTGTTAACAATCTTGGTAGCAGTGACGACGATGACAATACCAATATCGGGGGAAGAGACGTGGTGTAAGCCACCTGAGACGGTGTTGGGGCTTCCCAAAGGTTGATACAAGATGCAACTTGATGGACTTGATATGTCTGAAAGATTTGTGGAGATTTTTGGTGAAAGGCAAGAAATATTATGAAGGAGGGAAGAAAGTGAGAAGAGGAAGAGCGAGGGGAGGCCAGCCTTTAAGTCGGGGGGCCTTGAGGATCAGGTCCCCCTAGAAGCAACCAATCAGCACCCCGCTGCTAAACCTCATCCAACCTCGACTCGACCTATCATCCCTTCGTATGCCTGACTTCTTTCGTGATCAACACTGATATGCAAGTTTCACATATTCATCAAGAAAATGGTACTAAAACATCCCTAAGGAAAGTAATTTCTTATGGTTTTGGTTCGAATACTCCCACTGCTCCTATCCGCTGCCCATCAGCATATCTTCGGGGATCAGCCCCCAAGGTGAGTATTTTCTAACATTGAACAATACGAATAGTCTGAATAGCCTGTATAAGGCTATGTTTCTGTTCGAAGCGAAATACTTGAACGGAGCACACGATTGTGGTGAGTTTCGACCTGGAGGCCCACCAGATAGGAGTTGCCCGACATGTGGAGTTGCTCACTCTCAAGTTTCTTTGTTATTGTATTTAAACCAATACTTACTTTTAATATACTTTCAAAGGAGTGTTGGTTAATTCCTCATCACTACTACGAGTCGACTTGCTAAACCAGGAAGCCCAGGCAACAAGGGATTGCTGCAGGTGCGAGTAGGTCAGATGGAGGTGGAAGGGCATTATTACAAGATGCAGACGCGGAGTCGGTACTCTAGGGTACCACATCAGTCTTAATTGAATATTCTACAAAGCATAGTGGCAACTCTTTATCTGTCCTGGTGCTCCGCGGGTGCTTAACAATGGCAAGAGGGGACAAGGGAACAATTAGCTTTGTTGAGTAGTCAACAAGTCACGAGTTGTGATCACACAAATTCGCAGGCGGTCCAACAGGATATGGCTGAATAATATGGTTCGTCTATCTGATCTCGGCTACATGCTCGCTCAATCAGGATGTGAGATCCATCATCTTCGGAATTTATTTATTCATCCTATAAAGGTTCGCGATAAGAATGACAAGGCGGACAAGCATGGCGAAACACATATATTTGCAGAAATTGACTCCTTTAATTTTATGATAACTCCGACTATCATATTTCATAAAAAATTTTATTAACGATTCAGCTCGAATTTCTTCCTATCGTCATCTTCAAAGATCAAACTCTTGAAGGTTGGCCAGGCGATAAATTTTTTGGCAATTATTGTTCCCATTTTTCAAATTCCATGCTGGTAAAGAGAATGTTGTAGTTTAGTTATTGATTTGTAGACATGATGAGCAGAGACTCTAGGGTAGGGTAAGTAATCAAGGACATATTTGTGAATTACTTGAGTATGCGCATCAGTTTTCGCACCACATTTATCGTTATATTATAGCGATTTTTTGATCGCCCGCCTATGAAACCCTCTAATTCCCACCCTTCTGCTTTCATCCTTATTGCGGTGGCCTCGAGTCCTAGATTGTCATAGTCGTTGGCTGGCTCCCCTACCCGTGATTTAATGACTGGTGCATAAATACAAAATTCTTAAAAAGATAAATTTGGATCACCAATGTATTATGAATATTTAATCAACCGAGATTGACAGATAGATCACGATCTAGCGCCGCAAGTCGGGCTGACGATCGCACCAAAAAGCATTGATGTGCATACCTAGTTAGTAAGAGTGGCCTTAGGCAGCGCAGCCTATGGGGCCTACCGCCGCATTGACGCGGCCCAACAAAACATGGCACTGACATAATCCGACTTTTAACGGACTGCACTCATCGTGCATTGTCTCTTTGGATAAACCAAACTAAATGCAGTCGCCATTCATTTTGAGAAATTTCACTTCAATACATTACTTCAGGTTTGCCCGGGTTCCAGGCCAAAGGCCACCATGATTGGCACGTCACTACCAGAATGGATCTTCATCCGACTGGCCATCTTCTCCCTCCAAAGGACCCCCTTCATCTATGCTGCTGCACTTGCATTCCTGCTTCTCGTTTACGGGCCTTCAGCGTGGTCGCTCCTCATCACCCGCATCCTCGGTGGAGCACTGCTCGCGGAAGGCCTCTTCTTTTGGTTCATTTACCGTCCGTTTCTCACCCAACTTCGGCATGATGCCTGCCATCCGATACCCTTGTCGGCGGCTGAACGAAGAGCCTTGTTCCATAAGTGTATGGACACCCTGCCCAATGTGGAGATATATTTGCAAGGCTGGTTTCTTGGCGCGCCTATTGATGAGATCCGGCGCGATAACGTAAGAGACTTTATCCTCTGGGGCTTCTTCGAGGAGAGAAATGACGGCTCGTGCAGCGATGCTGTATCTCGCGACGTCGATGAGCTTATTGCCATCATCGAAAGCAAGTTGGGGCACCAGCTTAGAGAAGGCCGTGGCAGTGCCCAAAGTCTGCGCTTAACGTTTGATGAAGTTCAATCTACCTACCGGAGCCTCGCGTGGTACATGATTGTTTTTGCCATTGATCAGATCACTCATCTAGCCTTTCTTTGGCATGGCTTCAAACATTACCGAGTCCGACGGCACAATGCATCTCGGATATTTCCACCGCGGCCCCAGGAGTTGTTGGAAAGTCGGCAGTCTCCCTGCCAGTTGAGTTACTGGTATCAGCCTCACAATTCAGCTTCAGACAGATTGCCCGTCGTCTTCTTCCACGGAATTGGTATTGGACTCTGGACATATGTCCGCTTCCTTACCAATCTAGCCAAGGCTGCTAATGATGAACAAGGTAGTGTTGGCGTCATTGCTATTGAGATGCTGCCAATCTCATTTCGTTTAGCTGCTCCAATGCCTACCAAGGCCGAGTTCCTAGATCAAATGTTCACAATCCTAGATCACCATGGCTGGAGGGACTTTGCCATAGCATCGCACTCGTACGGCTCCGTCTTGACAGCTCATATGCTCCACTGCCCCGAATTGCACCACCGTATTCACTCAGTTACGCTGATCGATCCGGTGACGATTATGCTACATCTCCCACATGTGGCCTATAACTTTACGCGGCGGAAACCTAAAATGGCCAACGAGTGGCTGCTCTGGTATTTTGCCAGCACCGACCCAGCAGTGGCACTATGCCTGGGACGACACTTCTTCTGGAGGGAAGGCATCTTGTGGAAGGATGAATTGCTAGTATCTGAGAGCGGCGGGCGGAGAACGGAGAGAAAGGCTGTTGTCAGTCTAGCGAAACGAGATTTGATCGTTGAAACAGCCATGGTTTGGGAATATCTCAAGGACAGCGAAGGTGAAAACACGGCAAATTTGGCGTCTAATGACGATGGCAAACTTAAAGTCCTCATGTTCCCGCATTTAGACCATGCGCAGCTATTTCAGGACTCGTCAGCCTCGGCCTCGGTTATCAGCTTGACACAGTCAAGTTGCAGAACTGATACCTCTATAGCATGATAGTCGTAATCTGTTTCAAGGCTGTGTTGCGCGGATACGGAGTGGGTCCATCATCGTAAACATCTGGCCCCCAAATCTACTTTCGCGTTTTGACCATGTCACCACCCCAATCTGCCAAGTCGGCTTCAAGTGGACGCGGGCCACCCTGGATGATCAGCCAGACGACATCTTCATCCGTCTCGTTTTGTATTTGGTGTTCTGTCCACGCAGGGACGAAAGCGAAATCCCCCGCTGTCAGCTCATGATTCTTGAGTTTCATTTCCAGGCCCTCATTTACTATGAGTATTCCTTTGCCGGAGACGGCGTAGATCATGGCATCTGTTTGGAATGTTAGCCGAAATCTCGTCATAAAACGCGGGATGTTTGATCCGATAGTTATTTCAACTAATCAATTAATTACCTTGTTCACAATTGTGACGGATGGTTGTGACAGAGTGCGGTCGTACAGTGAGGACTTAAGAGTTGTTAGCACCGATCTATGCACAGCCCCGGTATGCGCAGCGAGCTGGGAGCCTAGTCCCTGTGCAAGGCGTTCTCACCCGACGAGCACATCTTGTCGCATTTGTCGACGATGGCGTCCTGCTGCACCACGGGCCCTTCCACAGTGGGATACGCGGGCTCTAGTTGGCTGGCTCGCGTGATGCGGGTAGGGGAGGGCATGATCATGGGGAGGATCTCCGAGATGAGAGGTAGCAAGCCCGACATGTTGGGTGCCGTGTATGTGGGAACTGTGTGTGATACGTGGATACAAGAAAGCCTTGTGCCTTGAGTCTTGGGTCTCAGACCTTTGGGGGATCAGTTGCAAGGGTATATAACAAGGGTGATGGGTGATGTCGGCCTGAAATGACGGAGACCCAATGTAACAAACGTTTCGGATTGGTCCTCTCGGCAGCACTAAGTGGACGTTTGGAGATCAAAAGCCCATGTGTGGTAGATAGAGTTAATTCGGCAAAGCTCAAGAGCCCTTTAGCGCTTGGAAGAAATGCAGGACCGTTAGATTGGGCGCTTGCGGATGAGGCTCTTGATACACGCAACACAGAATACAGCTATGCGATGCGGAAGGTGGGATGAGGCGACGGAGCGCAAAGGGGTAACCGGAAACGCGAAGAAGAAGAAGAAGAAGAAGAAACGTATGCAGAAACCAAAACGTACATGTGACAAGATAACACAGATGAAGCAGTTGATCGTACAGCAACCAGTCAATTCTGTTAGCGACGAAACGGTCATGAGGCAAAGGGGGGCAAGTTCTAGGCGCGGATGTATGCCAGCGCCTAGTGACGGATGAGTCAGTACTCCGTACTGTTTGGGGCTTAGCGCAATGATTGCTTCATGGGAGGAGTTGGGGACCAGGCTCGGATACAACGATCCGACATTGCCATGACGCGGGTGGCCTTGATTTGTCGCGTATAGCATGGAATTTCAGGGCTACGAGCTTGCGAGGGGACGAATTGGAACGGACCCTAGTATTTGGCTTTTCCAAGACAGTTTGACCAAGAAACCAGCTTGGTTCGGGACGGTCCAGGGCTCACGGACCCTATGAGAGCAATGACCATCGGCAGTTGAAAATTTAGTTCAAGGGTGCTGCCAGGATAAATTTACCAACCGACCAACAGAGCGCTGCGCCCACAGGCCTATCGCCGATGGCAGGCGACCCTTGCGGCGCACAGGCAATCCCTTTCCATGCCCCGGCGATAGGGTTGGAAAAGACCAGCCGCCAGCCATTGGCAGTTGGCAATTAAACGCGGGGAAGAGCTCGGCGGGAAAATCATGTACTCATGCAAGGTCACGAGGCAGAATACTTAGTCGAGGCGTATTCGTGGCGCGGGGGCCCAACTCGACACCCCCTGGCCAGGGGGGGGCAGAGGTGTGGTTGGTATCCAGAGCAATTACGGGTGCATGTGAAAGGTGAATTCGGTTGATTTTTTAGGCGCTTTGGTTAAAACCAAAAGCTAATAGTCGCTGTTATTAGGACGTTGTCTTATTTTGGGAAGCCGTCGGAGCTATCCCCCCAAACAGTGGTGAACCCCGCCAACCTAGATGATTCCTTGGTATTACTAAGGTTCGATAGGGCAATGCCCAGGAGGTGACAGCTGCCACGGTCGGGGGGGGCTCCTGAAGCTTGCAATCTCCATGTCGATTCATGAGTCGCCCGACCCGGCATCCCCCAGTCCCCTCGTCGCCAACTCCAGAGATCAGCGCATTGCGCGGCTTTGACGCACTGCGGGCCTAATCTCCATATTTATCCGTGCTTGGACACAGCCTCCGCGATCCATCCCGCTATTGAAGAGCTCAAAAGAGCAATGGTCCCCTCACTTCTGCCCCTCCCCTTTGGTCCTTTCCTCTGAACCAAGGACCAAACAAGACACCAACAAAGCACAGCATGATCACAGCATTCTCGACGATCATATCGGCACTCGCCTCCCACCTCAGGCTCGCATACCGAGTTCTGAGGCGGTCAGAAACCATCATGGATTCATGCAAGATACCAGCCTCAATGCCGGCTGCCTTGCCCGCACCCCCCTCATCATCATGCTCATCATCATCGACATCTTCATCCTCATCAACTTCATTACTCAAATCCTCAGATCCAAATGCCTGCCTTCTTCTCTCTCTTCCCCCAGAACTCATCGACGGTGTGATGCAACACCTCTCACCATACGACCTTGCCGCCGTTTCTGCCACCTGCCGCTCTCTCCGGAATCATGCCCTCTCTGATGTCATTTGGCAAGCTCACGTCCAGGCCAACGTGCCTGGCGTGCCCATTACCAGCCCAGCCCCTTGCTCAAGCTATCGCGAGCTGTACGCGGCACATGACCTTGTCTGGTTTCTTCCCAAGTACAAAATATGGTTTTGTGACCGCGATTTGATGGGAAAGCTTATTGTTGTACGGTATGATCCTCGGCGGGGCTGCATCGAGGGCTACCAACTACTGGCCTCCCGCAACCGTACGAGCTTTCAGCCCTGGGCCGCCAACGATCAGGTTGTTGTCAATGAGTTTGACCCCCAGGTATCGCTGCACCTCGACAAGCCCGTGCTCCAGTTCCATATCCGACAGCCAGGCGAGGATGGCGGCTTTTCCCAGCGACCCGGCGCCAACCGATTTTCCGACGAGATCCCAATGGATCTGGAGGACCGGCTAGACTCCATGTTCAGCAACTTCCTCCTTTCCCGCCCGCTGGATGGAGAGACTGCCCAGGAGCAGATCGAGGCAGGATATCCATATGGTGGCGTGTGGCCCCCTCCTGCGGTGCCGAGCCGACATCGTATTTCTGGCGCCTCTGACGGCCCCGAGGAGATGGCTCTTGACCCCAACTATCACCCCCAACGTCGCTCGCAGGTGTCGGATCAAACTTTCAGGGTTCGTCAGTGGATGGAGATGGCTGGAAGCCCTATCACCTCTAACTTCAACTTCAACTTCAACTTTGCTCCCGGTGAGGGGTTTGCCCCCGGGGGTATGGAAACTAATAGCTACATGAGGGCTGGTGGCGTGTCAGGGATCCGCATTGGCGAGGAAATCATCTCGTATTCCACCGTCGATCCTGCTCTTTATACTCCCACGCCCCTGAAGCCCTGGCGAGGACTCTGGGTGGGCGACTACAGCGGTCACGGCTGCGAATTCATGTTAATCCACCAACCTGACGATGAGCCCGCCACTGACGCCGAGCTTGGCCTGCACCGCTACGAGAATGAGACAGACGCAGAGTGGGAGACGAGAAGAATTCAGACCCACACCTACCAAGGCAAATTGGAGGCCATCAAGTTGACAGGTGACCCCAACGTCCCTCGCGGCGAACACACATTCATTGTCGACGATTTGGGCCCCAACGGCTATCTCGGTGATGCCGTCGAGGCGCCTTTTACGGGGGCGAGAATGGTGAAGAGCCGTGGCCATGTGGCGGGGACTGGTTTCATGGGAGGTGAGTTCAATTCTGCGCGATCTGCACTTTACAAAGGCTAACCCTGTATTCCGCACAGACAAGTTTATTGACAGCCAGTTGATACTCATCAGCCACGACCGGTTGGCTATGCACTGGGTGGAATTCGGCCACGTCAGTTACTTTGAGCGAGTGGACATTGACAAGTTTTTGAAACCCTAAGAAATTTTACTTGGGACATATTGACGGAATAATGAATAATGAGTTGGCGCGCATAAGGGGAAACTGTATTTTTTTGGGGGTACATATGGAACGGAACATAGCGAGTTTGTAACGATTGGGCTGGGCTGGACAGGATTGGACTGCACTGGACTAGGAACTCTTTTTTTGTTTATGTTTGTCAAGATCAACAGCTAAAAAACAATTGAGCCATATTTTCCTAGGAAAAACACATGCCAAACAAACAATCAAGAGGATGTCAGGTGATGCTTTACTGAAAGGAAACAGAGTTTAATTAGATGGATCCTCTCAACCTTGTCGCCCGGGGTAGAGGCGGAACATGATAGGCTATCCGCTCAACTGGATTAGTGGGGATTGCCCAATGTAGATGACCAGCCACGCCAGCCTCCTGGAACGCAACTCCTCAGAGAAAACCAGGTGTAGGGTAATGGTCCTCGGTGAGAGCGATGATTGTCGATAAGTTATGGGTCACCACCGATCTCGCCCTGTTCGGTGTCACCGAGTTTTCAATGACACGAATGGTTTATATGGACCACTTTGCCGTGAAATTATGCAACAAAGTTTCCGAGATCAATTCACGCCCGGTAGCAGTGCCGCTGGGCATCAGCGAGAAGTGAGCGACTCGTTAGGGCTTGCGGGAGGGATTGATATGCTCGGAGCGGGATTGCCTCATTTGGGCCGTTTGGCGAGTTGAGATTGAGCCTTGAGAAGACATGACGGACGAACTCTCCACATGCGTGACATAGCGTTCCCGTGGATGGTTGGCATCTAAAAAATCCCAGATAACGGAATTATCTGTTCGGACCGGTCCTCGCGCTACCAGAGGACGTCATGTGTTCATGGTCTACCTCGGTATCAGCCGAGCAGGATCCGGATCAGCAGTTCGCCTACGCGTAAACGGCCCAACTGCCTTGTTGAAAATCCCAACTCCCCGATGCAGCATATGTCACATTTCTAAAACGTATGATTTGACTAACCCATGACCAATATTTGCAGTTCTCAGTGAGGCACCTGAATTTCAATCACATATCGCGCCAGAATATTTTAATTTTATTTTACTTGATTTGAGAGAGAGAAAGAGTTGACAGAATCAACTTGTGCATCAATTATCCGGTCAGCCGACTTGTTTAGGCACAAACTTGCGAGGTCTCTGCAGGGCGACGGCCCGTTGGCTTGATTTTTCTAATTTCTAATTTCTCTTTTCTCTTTTCTTTTTCTTTTGCTTTCTTTTGCTTTCTTTTTTCTTCTATTTTTATTTCACTCTATTGAAACTCTCAAATGCCGGCCAAAGTCTATTCGAGGACGCTTGGCTCGCCAAGCTATTTTCTCTCCGTGCATGACGAAGACAAAGAAGGCTGTGAGCCCCAAGATTCAAACAAGGTTAATGGCATGACAACCCTCTCTCAAAGTTTGCTGAACCCTGAAGAGACAGAGAGGGGACAGGGGACAGGGGGAGGGGGAAGGGGTGTGTGGAGTGTACGAAGGGAACTGGGCAGAACCAGATAGGACGACGTGACAGGGAGGGGGGGGGGGGAGGGCAATTCCGGGGGACATGTTCGTTTTTGGGAAAGCAAGCGATGCCTCAGCGCTTGTCGATGAAGCCCCCGGCTGGTCCCTGCCCCGAGAAAAAACAGGGGGCGGAAAAGAAAGTTGACGGGCGGTTGACGCTGAGGGTAGAGCGACTCGTCAGCCGCGTGAATCATTTTTCAGGGTTCACCTACTAAATGCACTCACAGAGTGTTTTTTCTTTCTTTTTTCATCTGGTGCTGCCATCAGATTCAGAGGAGGGGCTGAGGGGAGAGAGTTTCGGAGCAAGAGGGCTGTGCGCACGTGATTCGTGTCCTGGCTCTACTGCAAATATTATGTGTAGAGCGTGCACTATGGGTTCCCTTTGAGAGGGGAGGGTTTCTTAGTTGGGATGTTAACGATTGGATTCGTCTGTTAGAGTTCTACCGCTCCGTGTATAGATGCACGGATTTAATTATTTAATTTGATTGAAATAAATGACGTATTGCTCATCGCCATCAAGGTTTTCTTCCCTTAGCTCCCGGATGAATCGGTTGTCCAAAAAACGAGAACCAAAAAAAATGAACCCATCCAGAGGGCACCAGGCGGGCTATCGTTTCCCTGGGCCTGGCCTTGCAGCAGCCAAGCTGTATAGAAATGGAGTAACATGCCATACTTGGGAGTAATTAGGCGGGACCTCTGGGCCTATTGGAGTTTGTCTTTGACATAGTTTGCTCTTGCATAGGCCCATTTCCACCAAACTACCCGCCAGCCCGGCAAGGTTTGGTACCAAGTAAGGGCTACTACCGTTCGGGAAAGCGGAGAAGGCAACGGGCATCCGGCCTACCGGGCGACCGAGAATAGTGGCCCCCGGGGAGGGCTCCGCTTTTGCGCCTCGACGGGCCGCGACGTGGAGAAATCAAAAAGAGGTCCAAAACGCCGTGGCCGGGAAGATTATGACGGGACGGAAGCCCCCCCCCCTCTTTTTTGTTTTGCTTTGTTTTGTTTCAAACGCCCGGAGAGAAGGGGGCAAATGCCGCGCGGGGGCCTGACAGGTGGGAGAGCAATCACGGTCGGGGTTGGTTGACCTTTGGAGGTACCCGAAATGGACTAAAATCTCGGCCCGGACCCCCCCCTCTCTGCCTAACAAGCCAGAGCTTCTCGTTGGCTGCATAGTACTACTGTGGACTGCGTGTGATGACGTCCAGTGTACGGATACGTGTGTACTTATATATAGTTATATATGCATGTACATTTATCGTTGGGGATGATGGCTTATCGCTGCGGCTGTCCCCAACAGGCTGATGAGGGTGACAACGCACCGGCTTCCCTGTGCGGCCGCAGAATCGGCGAATGGAGTGCGTTGGGTTGTTTCAGCAGTTGTCTGAGGTCGTCGTCAGTGGTGCCGTACCCCATTCATTCCATCTCGTCGCGTCTCACATTTGGCAACTGAGTGACCATGTCCCACTATATACCTACCTAGGTACCTAGATTGTGTCAAGGGCGGTACGTACAGGTTGCAGCACCAACTCTCTGACAGGCCTAAAAAGGGATGCCTTCTCCCACCTCAACCTTTGTTTCCTATCTGCTTGCTTTCTGACCCCCCCCTCCAATATCCTAATCTGTGTTCCCCCATGGCCCGAAACCCCCTCTTCTGCCTCTTCTGGGGAGGAGAGGGGAGGGGAAGGGGTTGCAGCAGTCAGCCGCTGATACCAAGGTCCTAAAAGGCCCTAGCACAGCGCACCGTCTTTCCCGACGGCAGTGGCTTCCTGCGGCAACCATCGGGGCAAGGAGCTCACGATGCACCGTTTCAATCGGCGATTGGGAATCGGCGATTAAAAAAAAAAAGAAAAAAAAAATAGAGAAGGACGCAGTGTAAACATCCGAGACAAGAGGCACGCAGCAATTGGCTCGCCTTCTCTCAAGTAGGTAAGATTAAAACAGGACTTGTCCACGTGTACCGCCGCTCTCCTTTGGCCTTGCTTGAGGAGCTTGCGTGCGTGACCCCGAGTCGCTCGCTTGCTGCCTCTCTTTCTTGTTTGCCCGTATTAAAGTGGCAGCCCGCCGCCAACTCTAAGAATTTCGCCGCAGTATCAAACCACCCATTCGACCCAACAACACGTCAGACAACAAACGACGTGCAGCCCAGTTGACATCGCCGAATAGTCGGCCATCCGTCCGACCGGGTCAGGCTCCTCCGTCTTGTATTGGACGATACTGTTCACGTCTTCTTTTCTTTTCCCGCTTTGTCTTTTTGCTCTCATCCTCATCTCCCATCTTGCGGCTCATGGCTCATCTACAATCCCCGGACATGTAACAAAACTTGGAGGAACAACACGACCCCGGATTCTCATCGACGCACATTGTTTTTCTCGTTCACTTGCTGCCCTTTTAAAAGAAGAAGAAGAAGAAAGAAGAAGAAAATGTCTGCCTTTGCTCCTTCAGCTCGACGCCTAGCTGGTCGATTATGGCGGCAGCATTCATCGCGGAATCCATTGTCGGTTCCTGTGAGGACACAATGCCGCCACTTTACGGCGACTCGTATTAGACCATCCCCATCTGCCAAAAGCCCTAAACATGCCACCCTAAAACCTAATAACTATCAGACCATTGCCCTCGTCGCCGGCGCTGCGACCCTGGTCTTTGCCGTCAGCCTGTATCATGCCGATCCCGCAAGATGCGACGCGCCTCTCCAGCTTGCTGCTCGCGATGGACGCGACCCCAGTTTGCCTCGGTTCCGTCTCTCAGAGGTGCGCAAACACGACGGCAGGTCGCCGAATCCATGGGTCATCCACGACGACAAGGTCTATGACATCACCGACTGGATCCCCGCGCACCCGGGGGGTGACGTCATCCTGCGGGCTGCGGGCGGCCCCATCGAGGCCTACTGGGACATTTTCGCCATCCACAAGAGCGACTACGTCTTGGACATCTTGAAGCAGTTCCAGATTGGCCTCGTCGACGTTGCCGATTTGGTCAACGGCCGGCCGGCACGCGATGAAATCGAAGACCCCTTTGCCGATGACCCGGAGCGCCACCCGGACCTCATCACCATGACGTCCAAGCCGCGTAATGCCGAGACACCAGCGGATGCCACGACGGCCGAGTTCCTGACGCCAAACGACCTCTTTTACGTGCGCAACCACATGTGGGTGCCGACCATTGCCGAGGATGCCGGCCGGCACACGCTGACGGTAGAGCTCAATGACGGCACCGTAAAGACTTACACTCTCGACGACCTCCGGACCCGCTTCCCGGCCCGGAAGGTCACGGCCGTGCTGCAGTGCTCCGGCAACCGCCGCAGCCACATGAGCGCGGAATCCGGCCGCAAGGCCAACGGCCTGCCCTGGGACGTCGGTGCCATCTCCAACGCCTGCTGGGAGGGAGTCTACCTGTCCGACGTGCTCGCCGACGCCGGCTTCGACGTGGCTTCGGGCATCACTGGCACCAGCGACACAAAGCACGTGCACTTTGTCGGCCTCGAGGCCTATGGCGCCTCCATCCCCATCAAGAAGGCCGTCGACCCCCAGGGCGACGTGCTGCTGGCCTACGGCATGAACGGCCAGCCGCTCCCGCGCGACCACGGCTTCCCGCTGCGCGCCATTGTGCCGGGCCACGTCGCCGCCCGCTCCGTCAAGTGGCTGAACCACATCACGCTGAGCGACGAGGAGAGCCAGAGCCAGTGGCAGCGCAAGGACTACAAGTGCTTCGGACCAAACCAGACCCACGTGGACTGGGAGGCGGCGCCCGCCATCCAGGAGATGCCTGTCCAGAGCGCCATTACCGGGTGCAGGCTGGGCGAGTGGACGACGAGCGACAAGGACGGGGCCAGCAAGGGGAGACGAGGCGTTGCGCAGAAAGCCTCCCTCACCGGCTACGCCTACTCCGGCGGCGGCCGTGCCGTTGTCCGTGTCGACGTCTCCCTCGACGGCGGCAAGACATGGTCCCAGGCCCAGATCCTGCCCGACTGCGTTTCCAAGGATGGGATTCCGTCCCCCTGCCTGGGCCATGGCTCCTGGGCCTGGAGGCGGTGGAAGTACGAGGGCCTGGTGCCCCTGAACGCCTTCGACGACGCCTCAAGGCCCACCGGTAACACCAACGACAAGAACGATGACAAGGCCCTGACAAACACGCCGCCGTCCGGTAAGCGATGCGCCACCTTCGTCGTCAAGGCCACCGACGAGTCCTACAACACGCAGCCTGAGAGCCACGCTGCCACCTGGAACGTCCGCGGCAACTTGGCCACCGCATGGCACCGCATGCAAATCTGCTCAAAGTGCCCCGAGGTTGTCAAGGGTGGCAACCCGGATGACCCGTACGAGGGGTGGGAAAACATTTGATACCAAGATGCACTTTACCGGTTGGAATGGCGTTTGGGAAGCGAAGGGGACGGGGTGACGGGGGAGCAGAGGCCAGGGGCATTTGGAGTTATGACAGCTACCGACACTACCGCTGACACTGAGTTACCGGTAGTTTTATTATTTGGATGCTACTTGTGAAAAAAAAGAAAGAAAAATGCCTTCTCCATACGAGGGACTATGAATCAGCCCGAGCTCGTACAGCTCGTTTCCTTAATATATCCGACCCTTTTAATTATTACCAATAATGATTTGTCATTTACATCACGAATTATACAACAGTGTACAGAGAAATCATCATCAAATTTCACACCTGGGTGGCCAATCAGTGCCATAGCCCGGCGGCAATTAGACGTCTACCGCTGATGTGGTCCTTGTATACATCCTCCTAGATATATTATACAACAAGCCCTTTCCTTTCCTTCCCTTCCCATTCGCCGAACCCCTTGTATCCCTGTCAACCAACTCGGTCTAAGTTGTACATTGCAGGTACTTCTACTCCGTACCTTATTCATCCTCATCGTCCTCATCCACGCCATCCGAGAAGTACTCAAACTCCTTGGGAACCTTAGCCTCCTCGTCACCCTCGCCATCCTCGTCCACCGCTGTCAGAACACCTGCTGCCGCCGCCGCTCCTGAGCCTCCATTGTCCGGAGTCTGCGGCTCGACCAGCCCAAACGGTGAGCGACCTTGGTTGCGGAGCAACTGCTGCATCATTGCATTGTTACCGGCTCGCGAGGGGTCCACGAGCCCCTCAAGTAGAGTGCGGTTGGCCTGGGCAGATCGTCCGCTTCGACCACTTTGCTGGCCGGCGACGGGCGCACGTTCAATCGTCACCTTCTTGAGCTTCTCCTCGAGCAGTGACTTCTTCTCATCGGGCTGGGTGTCGTGAAGGAGTAGAGGGCCACCGGTAGGCTGTGTATGGGTTAGCTTAACTGAACTATCAAAGTGTAGTGTGGTGGTGTGGAGACATACCTTCTTGACGGGCTTATAGCGGCCAGCTGGGAAGCTAATGTACTTGAGCTGGCTGGGGAGTACACGCGTGATGTTCTCGATCTCGTAGCCAACCTTCTCCTTTTCAGGCTTCTTCTTCGTGTCGAAGGCTGAGGAGACATCCTTGTCATCTCCCTCCTTCTTGTCCTTGACATCCTCGCCCTTCTTCTCATCCTCAACCTCCATCTTGTCTCCGCTCTTAGTGGGAGCAGGGGTAGAATCAATATCCATGCTCTCACGTCGCTGAGCCCGTTCCTTTTTCTGGGCCCTTCGCTTGGCCTGGGCGGTGGTCGAGAGGATGGCTGTGGCAATCAACGCAGGACCCTCCTCGGCCTTGACCTCCTGCTCAGGCGGGTAGTCAAACAGACTGGGGCGAGTGGCACAGTGGAACTTGAAGTCGGGCATCTCCAAGTCATGGTCAAGACCAATAATGGAGGTGGGAGAGAAACTCAGAGACAGGAAGTGGGTAAAGGGGAACCAGTACCAGTACTGGGTAAAGACGGCCATACCTACAATGCCGGCCATGTTGAGGTTGCCAGTTTGAGTCTGCAGTCCGATGGTGCAGTTTCGGCCACCAGCATCAATAATACCAAGGGCCAAGGCAGCGCCGAATTTGGTCATGGCATCCTCATGGCGGTCGCCGACAACCTTCTTTAGCGTCTTGCGGATCGACGAGACTTTGGGGTTCATGATCTCGTTCTGCTGCACCATAATCATAGCCAGGGAAATGAGAGCACCTTGTCGCACAAAGTCGACGGGGTCCTTCATCATAGGCTCAAGCAAATCAATGGCCTCGTCAAGGCCGGTACCGGCGCAGGAGATACCGAGAGCCATGGCAGAGCCGTATCGGACATGGGGGTTGTACGACTCAGACAGCAACTCCACCATACGGGGAACGCTTCCAGGCTTGCGGAACAGAATGAAGCCAAGACTCATGACGGCAATTCTTCTAACATCATCGTTGACATCGCTAACAGCGATGTGAAGGAGCTTGCGGATGGCCTTGTTGCTGCCAGTACCGCAGTAGGCGAGAGCAACGGTCATGATACCACCGTATCGCAGAGTTGGGTCAGGGTCGTTGAGGAGACCCTCGATGAGGACATCGGCACCCTCCTGGCGGCCGAACATGATGAGAGCCATACCAATGGCCAGACCTCGGACAATTTTCTCGTGAGTGGTCTCGTGGGCATACGTGATCATGTCCTCCAAAGCCTTGACGTTTCCGGTGCCAAGCATGATGAGACCCATAGCCAGACCAACAGCCTCACCGTTGAGAGCAGAGTCCTGGAAGAGGATGTCCTTGAGCTTCTCAAAAACTTCCCAGTCACCAGTGGCCATGCCTGCAATACCGAGACCCAGGGCACCACCGTGTTGAACAACCTCCTCCTCAGCCTGGCTAAACTGCGTCTTGAGATACTCTAAGGCATCGGCGCCGTGGTTGGCGTGGATAAGACCGTAGGCGTACAGAGCACCACCCTGGCTGAAGATGGAACCGCCGCTGAGGCCACCCTGTCGAGGAAGATAGGGCTCAAGGAGCTTACGAGACTGTGACAAGTTTCCGCGGTGGATAACACCAAGAGCGGCAGTAGCCGTGAATTTAGACCAGTTGACAGCCTTACCAAGCCACTCGAGGTTATCTCGGAAGAACTTGTCGTTGGTGGTGCCTTGGTTCATGAAGGCGTTGCAGAAAGTAACAGCAGTGTGGAAGATGGAGCTGCGGCCTTCTAGGCTGTCCCGCACCTTGTTGAGGATGCTAAGGTCGGTTCGGTTGTTTCGGTAGAGGAACTCGAGGTTCAATCGGATCGTCTTGCTACCGTCGAGAATGGATCGAATGTTGCGGTAGGCCTTGGCTATCTCCTCGGGGAGCTCATTCTCGGGAGTCTCTTGCTGGTCCTCAAGGAGGGGCTCAGACTCACCCTCCTTGTCCTTATCCTCTTCCTTCTTGGGGGGCTCGCCCGACGGCAGGGAGGCCAGAACCTTGCCCAAAAACTCCTGGGTACCGTTGTCATACAAGTCGAACGCAATCTGATACGCGTTGGCGATAGATGAACGATCTCCATTGCTGACAAGGGTCTGAAGCATTCGTGATGCCTCATCATCTGAGTTCAGGTACACCACGCACTTGGCAATGGCAAAGTAGTCAGGGTTGGGAATCTCATTGAGAAGGTCCAAAATCAACCTCAGAATCTCTGTTCGGAAGCTTCGCTCCTGGACAATATCCATGCAAATGCCCAGAGCGTACTCCATCAGATCCTCGGCGGGGCCTGGGGAACCATCCTGGGTCTTTGACTTGGAGTTCTTCTCATCTTCGCTAGCACGCTTGATGACCCGGCGAAGGACATCAAGGTTCTTGGCTTCAACGGCAATTCCAACTACTTGTCTGTATCTGCCCTGTCTCAAGCAGCTCTCAAACAGACGGTCAATGACCTTCTGTAGGGAATCAGTGGCTTGGTCGGGGAGTTCGGCGATGGAGCCCGATCGACCTTGCTTGAATGGGGGCTGGAAGGTAGCTTCCAGCATGGTGTTGTCGATGGAATCGCGGGATAGGAGAGACTTGGGTGGCAGTGTTGTTTGCGAGAAGGGGGTGGTGGGAGACAAGACAGCATCGGATCCGGAGGCGAATGTAGTGGCTAGTTCGGGGAGATCGGCGGTCTTGGATGCTGGGGCAGGTGCCTTCTTGGCTGCGGTGGTGGCGATGTACTGATCGATGCACCTAGAGATGATCGTCTCCTCGAACTCACCGGGCGCATCGAGCTTGAAGAGGTTGCCCGCAGCAAGAGCGAAGAACATGCTGTCGTTGTAGGCTTGGAGGTGGTAGTAGACCTTGGCGAGAACAAGGGCGGCCAGTTGTCGCTCGGGAAAAGACTCATCCTCGTAGAGACCTTCACTGTTGAAAGTTAGTTTATGATCAATGTCGGCTTTGGGGCGTCGTTGGATACGCACATCTGGCTCAACGCAGCAGCAACTTCAGTCCAAACGGTGTCAATGTCATCGTTGAGGGTCTGGAGGGCGAAGACCTTGAGTTCAGGCTCTTCATCGTCAAGGAAGGCGAGGACGCCGGTCGCGGACACGAGACCGGGCATCTTGAAGTTATGCGATGGATCGGATGGGCGTGTGAGAGATGATTGTAGCAGGACGAGGGGCGACTCGGACACAAGAGGACGGCTGGAAGCAAAGGGGCGGTTGCCGAATAGGCCCAAGGGCATAAATAAGTAGCCGCTTGGGTGTGAGGCGCGGTGTTTTGGAGGATCAACCGGGAAGAGATTTAGGGAATTGGGTGACAAAGATGAAGTTGAAGTGCTTGTTTGCTGAGGAAGGAAACCGGCTGGAGATGGTCCACGTCAGGCACAGCTCTGCCTTGCAGGTGAACGCACTGACCAGGTACAGCAGAGCTTCCACAACCTCTTGGTGCGCAGACAAGGTAGATACGGGGCTATTCTCGAGGGCACTTACCTGATCCGGAGCTTAGTCATCAACCATTTGGTGCACGTCAATTGGAACACTGGTGTGACGACGCGGACGACGTCTGCCTGCACTGGAGCTGGATTTAGCCAATCACGCAAAGCACGGTTCAAGGCTGCACCTGTCCCGAACTTACCCAGCCGAGACCCAATGCACGTGATGGTGTGACTCCACTCAGCCTATCAAAGGCCATCAACCGGTTCCACACTGTACATCATGATCATAACCCATTCTGCATAAATCCCCTGGTAGGCACTTGGAATTCGATTTCATGCACATTGAATTGAGCCTCCCTTGGCAACTGCAAGGCTGAGCCTCGCACAAATTCAACCCTTTTTGCTAGTACCTCTACGTCACACTGAGACTAGCACTATTGCTATTACCGAAGGTCCAAGGTACCCGTGCTTAGCTCGCAATTGCAGCCTCGGGGAGGACAAAGCGCAATCATAACGCCACAGATAGCTTCAGCTGGCTATCAAGCAAAGATGGCAGAGAGTGGTGTGGACTTAAATACAGATGAGAGAATTAATTATTAGGTATAGGAGACGTCATTCTGCCATCAGACCCAGCTGCGGGCGTCCAGAGCGAGACGGACATCAAGCGGCGAGCACCCAGTTCCAGTGCAACGGGCGGGACGGGAAACTACTGTAGCTCATCCTAGCAGTGGATCTCGTCTGCTGGAACAGAACAAGTGTTGTTGGCGTACGTGGCACGTAGAGCCATGCTGGAGATGGGTGTGGATAGGGTTACGAACTGGAGAGGGCGGGATAGTAGGACTGCGGTGCGACATGAGAGACATACATCGAACTATAGTGCACTGGCGCGCGCACACTTGTGCACACACACACACACGCACACACGGAATGCTAGGGAAAAAAAGAATTGGCCAAATACACGAGAAATTGGCAACCTGGAAGATTGAGCTATGACGTCGAGTGGAGGACATGGATAAGGAGAGTTTGAATTGAGCATTGAATTTAATACAGAGGACTGGCAAGGCTGAAAACTCGAGAGCCTCATCATCCACTCAAAAGGTCGCTAAATCAGTGATGCTCCAGGGCAGCGCGTCCCCCCTGAAGGCCCTAATGCGCCCGAGTGGACGCGCCTCTCCAGTGCTTTGCAGTGCTAGGGGTGCTAGCGTCGCTGTGGGATGCGCCCCTGGGAACGGCCTAAGATGCGATACCTAACTGCTCTCAGTTGGGCTGGGCTACCACGAGTGGTACCCCCGCTGGACATACTAGCACGCTGATCTCCGTAGGTACCCTTTAGGTCCAGCGCAATGCAAGAAAAAAAAGACAGAAAATAACCCCCCCCCATTGTATCTATCCATCGATTGCGACGCACATCCCTGCATCTGGCTGCTGGCTGGCTCCGCCTCGTCTCGTTCTTTGTTTCTTTGCAACGACAAAGACACAACACCATTTACAGTTGAAAATTACCCCGGTCGGAGCATGGCCATCTAACGACGAGTGGCAAGCGCGTGCAGCCATCTACTCCATCACTCCCCATTGCGAATCGACCACTTCTCATTCGCCAGTCGCCAATCGACATCGATATCGCAGCCTCGCCATGGCGGCGTAATGTCCCTAGACTCATCCATGTCCGCTTGCGACACATCGCCATCCCCTTTGCGCGACGCCGACCACGACATTGCTCGCCCGACTCGATCCAACTAATCCTTTCTGCTGTCCCTATCGCATTTCGCTGCGCCCGCGTCACGTCGGCGACCTGATGCAAGACGTGCCATTGCCCCTGACATTGACCCAACCTTGTCTTGCCTGGCGCTGCGTCGATACACGTTGCCGACTGGTCCACGGCAGAGCTCGCATTCGATCCCACATCCAACATCACATCCATGACACATTATAACCGAAATCCACTGTCACCAAGATGGATTTGAGGTCCGTCCTGAACACGTCTGATAACGCCCCGGCCAAGGCGCCTCCGACACCCAAGCAGCAGCCGCCGCCGCCGCGACCTCACGATCAACCTCACCACCATCACCACCAACAACAACTACAACTACAATTACAACAACAACAACAACAACAACAGCCTCGCCCTCCACAGAGCCCTGCCCAGTACGCATATCGCGATTACGGCCGCTTGCCTCCGCAGCCATCACAAGGGAAGCAGGCTCCTCAGGACTATCCCCACCATCCTCATCATCAGCACCCACCGCAGCACCAGCACCCGCCTCCGCACGCTCCTCCGCAACACCAACACCAACACCAACCTCCTCCTTCCAACGCATACCCACCACAGTCTCCCTATCAAGCTCCCGGGCCTTATCCCGGACGTCCCGCGCCGCCTCCGCTCCAACCCTCCGGTTCCTTCCACGACGTGCGGTCTCCCAGCGGCCCCGCTCCTACTCCCTCTCCCTATCGTCCTGCCACGACTCCCTCCGCCGGCCCGGGAGGTGCTGGGTATCCCTTTCCCCCTTCACACCCTCCCCCTGAAGTGAACAGCCCGGTGCAGCGTCACCAATATCCCCCTGCGCAATACCAACCGCAACGACGCGAAAGTATTTCCCAAGGCCCTCCCGGCCCCGGCCCAGGACACGGTTCGGGTCCATATATTCAACAAGGGCAGCACCCCGTCCCACAGACACCGCCTGTGGGCTCCGCCGTCGCGTCCCATTCATACATTCACCAGCGCTCTCAGTCAACACAATCCACACCTACACCCACCTCAGTCCAAAATCAGCACCAGTTTGGGCCGCCCTATCCTCAGGGCAGCCCCGTGGCCGCGGCGCGTCCTCCACCAGGCGAGTATAATCGCCAACCCTCTCAGCCGCCCACACCTGTCGGACCGCCATTGTCTACCGCTGGCTCGAGACAGCCTTCAGCCGCCGGGAGCTACGCGCAACCTCAAAGCCCTTACCAGCAAAGGCTTTCGTCCACCTCTAGTGCCCCAGTTGCGCAAGCACAGGCACAAACACAGAGCTCGCCACAACCACCTCGGCCCCCCAAGCGCGTTTCTAGCAGTTACGGCTCACCGGCTCCTGACACTCACCATCGACCCCAATCCCGCAGCGAGCGAGCACCCAGTGCTTCTGTCAGTCCCAAGACTCGCGTTCCCTCTCTCCAGAGCAACCCTCCTGAACCTCCTACCTCGGTTGGCGAAGCAGATTCCAGACCTGGACCCACTCTGCAAACCATGATGATTGACTCTGACCGAGTAGCCACCCCGGCTAAGCGAAAACTGGATGATCGAGATTTGAGCCCCAGAGAGCTCGAACACCGAGAAACCCGCCCGCCTCCCGGCGAAACCAATGGCGGCCACATTCCCCGTCAATCTCTCGGGTCACAGTCCTCCAGTTCCCTTGTCATGGCACGTAAGAAGCGAGTTCGTCGGCCAGAGCCACCCGTTTGGGCTCGGAGCGCCAAGTCGATGACCAAACTGCCCAACCACGCTAACTACGTCCTGCAAAAGAGGGTTCACTCACACATCAATGGAATGGCGGAGAGCAGCCCGCACGGCTCACCAGAGGCGGCGAGATCCCATCAACCCAGCCACAGCCAGGCGCCCTCTGCTGAGCCTACACCGAAGGACATACTTGGCCCGTGGGAGCCCAGCATCACGGGTGTCAAACCATACGAGGAAATAACCAAGTCAATCGCCGACTTCTTATTTATACATGTCATCAATAATCCGGACATGCAAGAAATTTCCAGTCGAGGAATTCAGTTTGAAATTGAGGCCAAGCTAGGCACCCTCATTGACAAGGACACAAACTCTCGAGTGAATAGATATGTCGAGTCTGAGTGCATCATTCACGATGGTGGGCGCATTGCGTTCCGCAGCAGCATGACTGAGGTATGGTATAATTTCTATCATCGGATATTGGTCATTGACAATCTTTAGGCCCAACATAAACATTTTAACACATTTTTAAACCATGTTGTCGTTGGATCCCAAAACCATGCCGGAAACACTCGTGTCCCAATTCACTACACACACCGACGCGAGATTGACCGCTTCTTCGACCTTCCGCCAGACCTTCAGGCCCGAATCCCTGGTTGCATGCGCGCACGCCTGGGCACACGAAGCAGGAACGTGCGAGTGCGCGTAACACACGACCAGAAGACTCACGAGGTCCTGAACAAGATAATCAAGGCGCGTGTGGCTGATATCAACCTGCACATGCCTTTATGTCCTATGGACTGTCGCATTAGCATCAACCTCGAAATGGATTGGGATGGTACTGTGGAGGAGCTCGAAAAGGCCTCTGCCGGCCACGCGGACCGACAGCTAGATCGTAACAAGGACCGACTCAGTTATTCGCATGGCCATTATCAGATTGACCTGACACAAGTCACCCACACCTCAAATGACCCAAGAGTGAGTTTGCACCCAACGGCAACCAACTTGATGCAGTGTAATGCTAACATCTTACAGGGAGGTCAGAAGACGGATAAACAACATGAGCTGGAAATCGAATTGGCACCAGGGATTACCGTCGACCAAGGTTTAAAGGCCATCAATGGCGCACCTCATCGATACCAAGAATTAATCGAAGGATTTGTCGACAACGTGCGCATCATGGCTCGCAAGGCCAAAGACTTTCCCGGAGCCTAAACCTATACCAAACAACATGAAAATTTAATGCGGAGAATACGGCGAGATCACACGGAAAACAAAAAAGGAATAATTTTTTGGTGGCTCACATTTTGGCAACAAAGCGATTGTTTGTCCAAGAAAACCAAAACGCACGGGCAAACTCGGAACGATCTGTTAGGGTGGGAAGGTATGGACTGAATTGTATCTAAGTAGAATATGGATATCGGTTATGGGGAACGCAAAAAGGCGAGCTGGAGATAAGCGTGGCGTCACTCTTGCTACTCACTATTGTTTCTTCTCTTCCCTTGATTTGTTTTATTTCTTTATTCTTTTTTCACTCACCCCTCTTCATGTTACATAGTTTTATCAATTCTAGAGGGGGTGAGGTGTTTCTGGATCTGGAGTGGGCTATGTAGTTTGAGCGAGGCGAATGCAAACCGAGACCTTGGTCTCCTTTTCTTGCAATGGTTACGGAGCGATTGCTGGCGGGCTGGTATTTTATGTTTGGTCTGGTATTGACGGGTGGTTGCTTATGACGGAGAGGGAACGGCCATGGAGCACCAAGTCAGTCTGTCTGGATTGTCTCTGCCGATTCCGTTTGAGAATTGAACTGTTGAGCGTTGGTTGATGGAATCTGGTCGCGTCTTTGAGACGGTTGTTTCGTCCGTCATTGCTGCACTTCAGGTTACAATTTGCGGGAATGGCATGTCTCTTGATATTTTTATTTTGGAGAATAACCTCCCCTGTGATAACATCATCATCACTAGCTACATACTTAAGCAAACCTTTCAGCTAGCTTGCATCTTCTCCATGTGGTATCATAACATAACTGCGACCCTTCCCCCTCCCCCCCCCCCCCCCCCCCCCCCCTCGCCTCCCCCCCCCCCCCCCCCCCATGTGAAGCCTTCGTTCTCATACCTGCCGGGTGCCCTGCTTCTCTATGTTGTCTACCCTAATTATCCGCCCTCCCTCGCACATACGCCAAGAACCTCGCGCCCGCATCGCGCCCCTCCACCCGCTCTATGCCCTCCGCCTCCGATGACTTATCCTCTATT
>JAHVYB010000111.1:0-10025 GCA_020623695.1 Calonectria henricotiae | reverse complement strand
TTCTCTTGTTATTTTTTGTTTTGAAAATACACCCCCCGTTAACAAATCCACTCACACCTACCAAAAATTAAACAAAACTCTTGCCTCAAATCTAGCTCCCCAAGCCTTGTCCACCCCCACCCCCGCCCCCCCCCCCCCCCCCCCCCCCCCCCCCCCCCAAAAAAAAAAAAAAAACCTAGGGCCTAAATCTGGTGCTCTGTCCTGTACCAAATCGCGGTGGATGTTGCTGCTTCTGCTGTTGTTGGAAAAAGGCATCAAAGTCTGTGCCTGCACAAGAGTTTGTGGCAAGTGGGTTTGGACCATCATCAATGTTATTGTGAGGGCCGTCTTGCGATGTTTTCCTCTGTCTCATTTCTCCGCCAACCCAGCTTAGAAACACTGTCTCGTGAACAAGCACAAGGCCATCTCCATCAGAACCCCCAGATTCTCCCTCGGAATGCTGGAAGTCGGCATGCTCAAAGTGAGGTTGCTTTTCAACGTTGAACACTTTGTAGTGTCTTCTGTATGTATGCCATGCGACAGCAATGAAGCCAAGGAACCAGAAGACACCACTGCCGATGATAGACCAGGCAATCGTGGGAAAAACCCACCAGGTGACAGGCAAGTTGCCGACGGCATTTGTAGGTTTAGTCCAGCTTGTTATTATAGGCCAGAGCCCGCCGATGGTGTAGATGACAGCACAGGTGATGCTAAGGGCTGGCTTGAATCGACGTCCCGTCATTTCTCTCCAAGTTTGTGGAAGTTGGGCTTGCACCGGAGTGTCATCCACTTGTATAGAAGGGGGAGGTCCTCTAATGCGCAAGATGAGGATTCCAACAGCCAGGAACACGCCAAAGAAGGCATTGATGGCGTAGGCACTAAGCCTCGAGAGAAGAGTGTAGGCGTCATTGGGGTCCATCCCCCATGTAGCCAAGATGAGGATAAGACAGGAAATGAGATGAAGCACAAAGGCGCCGAGGGGGGTTCTCTCCCGGTGGTCGTCGGGAGAAAACCAGTTAATCCGCCAAAGCGAAGAGAACCACCCCTTCTCTTGAAACCAACTGAACAAACGGCCGACCGACATGTCGCCATCTTGTGCGAAGAACTTGGCAAACGGAATGATACCCTCCTTGGCAATTTCCTGCTTAACACGAGCCGCAGTGTAGGTCATCACAATAATATTGCCCAGAGAAGAAATGGCCAAAAAAGAATTGAAAACACGTTTTCCGATTTCATTACCTCCAATGGTATCATGGCCCAAAGTCTTCTCAAAGAAAATTTGGGCGAACTCTTTACCCTTGTCTCTCTGGTCCATTGAATCAAGATCCATTGGAACAACCACCATCTACCATTAAATTAGCTTACGGCATTGGCTTGGTTCTGGGAAATCTGGACACACTTACGTATGATATGTTGACGGCCATGTATAGTAAAACTACTATAGTAACACTGGCGATTGTTGCGATGGGATACTTTCTTCTCGGGCGGCTAATCTCGCCCATGACATAGTTGGGTTGCTCAAAGCCAGAGAAACTAAAAATAATTGCCAAAAAGGCTTGCGCAAATCCATTTGCGCCATCTGTACCAGTTGATGCGGTGGCGAATGCCTTGGACGGCGAGGTGTTTTTGGACATAACATTCTCTGTGTGTGACAGTCCACCAGCGCCGACAATGATGGCGGTGACGACGATCAGAAGGAGGATCATTATTTTGATAATGGCTAGCACATTGTTGAGTAAAATGCCGCCTCGGCGAGAGAAGGCATGGATAAAGCATGTGGCAAATGCCGTGGCCAAAGCGATGCCCCTGACAGCCCCGTTGCTGGGATTATCATACCCGGCGGCCTGCATAACGCGGACTGAAAAGCTAATAGTGTTGCTGGCCATGTTTCCAAATATGATAAATACGACACCAAAGACACAAGTGCACAGAAGTACAGTGCCATCTCTATAGGCAGGCATGCGATAGACATACTGCAGATAGTTGAGATCACCTCCGCTGCGTGGCACGCTCTGCTCGACGCCTTCATAGATGTATCTGGGGACATTCAGGCCATATTCCATATATACATGCATGCCCGAGAGGCAATAGATGGAACCGGCTAGCCAGAGGAGGAGAGCGGCTCCCGTGGAGTGTGTGCCCTGGATGACACTCTTGGGGGAGTTAAAGATGCCCGTTCCTGAGGTGGGAGAGTCGTTAGCAACGTTGACGAGTAAAAGGCCCAACACCTCGCATCTTGGACAAACATTGCAAATCCGCCACAATGAAGTCTTATAAAAGCAAGATCTGCAGAGGGATTATCTCAAGAAAGTGACTAAGACAAAGATTGAAACGATGGACCCTGGAGCGGGCCGGTGCCGATCCGGTTCCTTCCCCAGACCACCAACCCCACTTGGTGGGTTTGCCACTTAGCACGAACAACGATAAATCCAACCTCAACCCAACTCGGACGACGTTGGTATTATCTTTTCCCCCCCATTATGCACAGCTGTGATGGCTTCTACTAGAAGCTCAACAGCATACCAGACAAAAGACAGAAAGCCCCCCCCCCCAAACAAAAAAAAGACGGCATTCGTGGACTTACCAATCATGCGGTTCATAACCAGGCACATTACATCAAAGTAGCCTAATCGAAACGGTTCCTTGGGCGCGTGTGTCACAAAACCCCCTGGAGATTCCGTTATCGAGAAGTTCTCAATGCTGAGAGAACTATTGTCACGTTCATGACGAGCTTGGCTTGTGTGGAAATTGTCCACGGGGGGAGGGAGGTCTTCCATGGCCTGTCAAGGCGTCCTTCCGGATGGCAACAAAGATTGCCTGACAATTAATTTGGGAGACAGAGAAGGCGCGACTGATCTAGGATCGTTCGAGGCAAAGAATACAGCAACTCGGGGATCCAAGCGTTAAGTAACGTCTCTGATGGCATCGCTGCTGGCCCTCAGCAGCATGTCCCAAGCCCACGAAAACGCCATATTTCGCATCGGCAACGATATCCGGCCAATGAGGACGAGTCTTGGGTGTGCCGTCGTGTGATACAATACATTCCTCTCCTGCATGCGCCAACCCTCAGACCTCCCAAGGCAGACACGCCCGACTTGATAGCACTGTTTGCCTCTTTGCAGCCTCCAATTACACGGCATGGAGATGGCAATAATGACGTTTCTAGCGCTGCCAAGCTTCGTCCTGGGTGTGTCAATCCATTCCTCTGCTTGAGCACTGCCCCATCACTGAACGACGCCATGCTCAGCTGAACGACGGATACGATTCCCAGCGCGGGGAAGCGGGTCGCAGCCGTGGGCCGTCGCGAGCAGACACGATGACCGGGATGCATTATCAACCGCTTTCTATCTGTGTTGTCAGCCTCATTTCTGCTTGCTGATAAGCTCCGTCGCTCCAACCCTCACTAGAAGCTGGGCAACAACGCCACGAACTCATGCCTGGAATTCCCTCATCGCTGAATTGGGCGTTTTTGATCCGTCTTCCTTGTCCACGAGACACTTCGCCCAGCTTTCCCAGATGGGAGCTAGAGTAACCTACCCCCAACCGCCGCCTAAATCCGCCTTGTTCGGTTTAGCCCACCACATGTGGCACACAACCACACCTTTCCGCTTGTCTATCTCGCTAGCTTCCTCATCGCGGAGAACCCCAGGTCCAAACCTTTTTTGTTTGGCAATGTCTCAGCCAAGGTCTCACTTCCGCCCGCTAGCCTTAGACACCATGCAGGCGCCTCAAGAGTAGCTTGCCCGCCTCATTTTTGTCACACCCTGGGCCAAGGTTTCGTCAACTTCCCACTCTCATAGTCCGACTGACACGCTTTATCAACCAAGTGAGCTAGTGACATTGAGCTTGGTGTGACTCTTGTCTACCCTGCAGCCTAGTTGAGTTCCTTATGAACATAGCCACCCTCTGCATGGCCATCCCTCCATACGTTCTCCTATATTTTCCCTACAATCTCTCACTTCCGCAATTCAATGTTACCTCCCTAAAATACGCGGTCAAACACCACATTTGTAGAGTTTGAACTTTATTACGGACAACTTTTGGTAGCTCTCAATGTCGGGCTTGATACAACCCGGAGATGTCATCAACTTTGCAAAGTTGGCCTGGCAGATCTATCAACTCGGCTGGAGCGATGATCTCAATGCAAGTAAGTACGCTTATTGCATCCTGTCTGCCCATGCCTTCCTTTGGGGACCTCGCGGGGCTCACCAGGCAAAATGGACTGGGTTAGGCTCACAACACGCGACTCAAAATCTATCAATGCTTTCACAGTTGTCGTCTTGTTAGCCCGCCTGACAATGCTAACGACGCCTTAGCAAGTCAATACAGAGATTTCTTCTCTGATGTCTGGGGCCTCGGAAATAACCTGGACCTACTCACTCGGGTGGTGAGCGAGGCCACATCCAGACTTCACACCCGGGGTGCTTACAATGCTCGTCCACGCTGGGATAATGCATCACTTTACCAGATTATTGGAAACTACCATGCTACACTCAACGAGTGCCGTGAGTTGATTGTGTCCAATGACCGATACAATATGGACAGCAACCCACTGCGCAATATTGAATGGAATGTCTTTGTTCAGCCGAGGGCCGACCAGCTGCGTGCGAAAATTGCTCTCCACAATTCCAAAGTCCTTCAGCTATTGAAACCCTTCGAGATGTGCGTTTAGCCCCCCATCTCTCCATCAATACCCTAGCTAACCTTTTTTTCTTCTTAGTGATATACTGAGCAGAGTTGAGCATGACATCCAACTCATGCACCAAGACATCGTCGATAGGATCACGGTTGTCGACAAGAATATTCGCCGAATCATGGGTGTAATAATTCCCGATCTCCAGCAAGAACTTGACGAACAGGCGCACCGGACCTTTTTCTTTCTGGAGGTTCCAAGCGAGATGACCGAAAGGTTTCGAGTCGCCGCTCTCAAGGACCGATCCGAGTACAATGCGGAAGCTGACTTTGAGCTGGAGGACTTGTCAGATGCCTTCGTCTTGAATTTTAGCAAGGGAACCGTTGATTTTCAAAGCGGGTTGACTGTAAATGAACGAGTGGTGCCCGTTGGTCAATATGTCAACCTACTGAAGTGTGTCTGGCTTTTTGAAAGAATTCAAGCTGCGCCTTTGCTTCAGAGCCCACCTAGGGAATCGCATTGGCCTTCTTTTGTGAATCAGCTGAAAGAGGTAAGAATATTTAATATAGACAGCCAGTTTGGCTATGGCTAACCTGATCTAGAACTTGTCGTCTGAGTGTACTAGATTCCGACAAGAACTGGTTGAACCAACAGTCAACTTCTCACTTCTGAGAGGCGATGAGTTCTTGATATGGCCAGAGCGCGAGTCGCCTCCTCTGATAGATGTCATGACTCGAGATGAAATGATGATGCAATTGCTAGAAGTGTATGGTCACTTTTCCATTGAACCGAAAGTCAGGAGTGCTGACATGATTCAAGGCAATTGCATAGTGATATGGGGAATATAGAGAGATCCGCAAAACTTCTCAGGCGCCTGGGATCCGACAATCGAAGATTTAGGATCATAATCTCAGGATCAGAACGAATGGGGTCAGGTCGGCCAAGAAGACAGAGTATGTTCCGTTATACTGTGGCGCAAGAACTTTGCTGACTTACGCTGTAGCTGAGGTGATTGACTTTGATATCACTTCAGTGGTTATTAGCCCATTGTATGCTCTTCCGAGTAGTGCAGGGTTGGCCCAGGAATTGATATTACAACGCGACGAGCGGATCGCCAGGATGTCGTTTATTAAAGAGTCCAACATTCTCAAGTTTCAACAAGCCGTCACTGGTTTTAAGCCATACGATGGCTACACCCAATATGACGTGCATGTTAACTTTGTTGTGGGTGGCAAAAAAGAGCCTCTATATGAACAAGCAACTCTTCAGCTCTGGATACCCAAGGAGGTCGAGGGATCGCTCGTTACCACGAGTGATGCCTCTGCCGACGTGCCTCCAATTACACCTCTTAGTCGGACTGGGTCCGTGGATGCATCAGATATGAGCACTTCATCATTTTCTGGGCTGGGACATGATGACGTTAGAAATAACTTTAGGGGATCTGGGGCCCGCATCCCGCTGAGTTTACCGGGGCCCAACCTACCACCTATCCCACAACGGCAGCCTCCAAATTCCGGCGTTTTTTCTACGCCATCATGGACACAGCGCACATGCATAAGTCCACTAGGCGTTACACCGCCAGAAACACCAGGTCTTCACATGGGAAACTCGCCGCAATCGCCAGGCTGGAGGCCTGGTGGTGCCCTCCCACCTTCGCCGCGGCGAAGCAGCACTCATAGTATGTTCGGACGAATTGGCACAATTGGCCGATCGTCGAGTATTTTCAGTTCTGCCTCTACAGTAGCTTTATCCACTGCAAGTAATTCATCAAGCAGCGACGGACGTACCACTATTTCGCGTGGCACGCACACCACAGGTTACTTACATCGCCGTCCCCCAAGGCCAATGCTGGTGCTCTTCACCCAGAATACCCAAAACGGCAAAGCCTCATTTGTCACGATCCATATTGACAATGAAACCAATATCAACCCGGATCGTTGCAACTGTCGTAAGTCCGGCAGAAGTGGAGTGCCCTGTGCCATCGCCTCAATTGAGAAGCGGCAGGGCGATGCAAGCTTAGAAGCTCGGCGTTATGAATCCTCAGTTCTACCCAATCAAGAGCTGGATTGGAATATTGCACATCTCGCTGTAAACAACCCGAATGTGAGCAGCGACAAATTCAGGATGAGCAAGCTCGTCCGGGTAAGCATCATGTTTCCCGACGCGCAGGCAAGAGAAGTATTCAGCGGCCTGCCGTACCAGTGCAAATGCAAGAGTATGAGGGAAGCTGAGCTGACCAAGTGCCTGAACGCGGGTCACCGAGGCCTATGGGGCAAAGTGCAAGAGACCTATCGCAGACAGGCCAATGCTTATCACCAATCGAGATATGGAGCTCATGAACATGTTATGAATGGGGTGGCACCAGATTAGGAAAATCGGATCGAATTGACACGTTGGACGAAGTTGAAATCCCTGCATTATTTAGCTTTAGTAGGTGGGATGCCAAGGAGCCCAAGAGCGTTTATTGATGATGATTTAACTACACTGATGTTGGGGAAAAAAGTCACTTGAGTGGCTAATAATGACACAAATCGAGACGGAAGTACATAAGCCGATCACTTATTGGAGACTGCCTAGACCTGAACATGTAGGTGATATTATTCTCATAAATAAAGTATATTTTATCCAATTCCTCCAACGCCTTTTATTCATAACTACGTTAAAAACCTCCAACACTTCCGGTAGCCATTTGTGAAACTGGAATATCCTATCCTTGCTTAGTGTGCTCGAGGCTCTGTTCCCTGCTGGAGCCAGCTACTGGGACGTTCTCGTCTCCATTATTGAGGATAATGTTGGTTTCAGATCGGCCAGCGTCGATATCATCCTCCAACTCCTCAGGAAGTGCCAAGTTGAGAATCATGCAAATGAGAGCCGTGACGGCAAAACCAGTCTCCATAACTAATATTATAGCGTTGAAGAAACCCCGAAGAGAATGGTTGTCACCATTGTAGGTAAAAATGTTGTCAAAGTAGTTGGAGACGAGAGTAGCTCCGTAGCCGAATGCGAGGCCTGCAGTAAGGATGAAGCGGTTGCGACGAGTAAAGGGGACACCGCGAGTAATGATAGACAATCCAGAAACAGCAACAGCTGCGAAAAGGAATGTGGTCATTCCACCCAACACGGACGAAGGGATTGCGATGAGTGCAGCGGCGAATTTCGTAAAGATTCCCATAATAAGGAGGAACATGGCAGCAGCGAGCCCGGCCTTGCGGTTAGCACAGCGGGTCAAAACAATAACTCCATTGTTTTGAGCAAAGACACTAGCAGGCGTCATAGTCATGAGAGCGCCGATACAGCCAGCAAGAGCGTCAGACAAGATACCACCTTGAATTCGCGACTCGTACATCTGGCCAGTCACCTCGAGGCGAGACACGTCACAGGTGGCAGTGATATCTCCAATAGCCTCAGTTGCCACAATTAGGTAGACGGCCATCAAGGGTAAAACCAGAGGCCCGTAAACAGTCAGTGGGAAGGTATGAACCCAGGCGAAGGATGCGACAGGAGCGGCTTCAATGCCAGAGCGATCAAAGTAACCACAGGCCGCGGCAATGATGCATCCTGTGAGGAGACCAATGACGACGGAAGTGGATTTCATAATGGGAGAACCGAATCGCTCACAGAGAATAATGGTAAAGAATACAGAGAATCCAAGACCAAAGAACTCCGCAGAGCCCCAGGGAAGAGGGTGGGGAGCATTGATGTTCGGGCATAGTGCATACAGGCCTTCGGTGGCAGACAGACAGCTTCCACTGCCACCCATCCAGTTTTGAAACCCGGACTCAATCAGATGAATACCGATAAGCATGACGGTAGGTCCAGTGACAATGGGTGGCAAGACTCGGAGCAAAATCCTGGCGGGGACGAAAGAAATGAGGATTTCGAATAGGGCACACACTGCAGATGTGCCGATGATGGCGCCGTATCCCTTGGGACAGGGCAGAGCAGTGCCGTCATCGCTGGTAGGGCAATATCCATTGGCGTACATTTGGGTCAGAGCTCCCTGGGCGACAGGGATAGTGCTGAACGAGATGCCTACAACTGAGAGTAGGCCAGTTCCAATGTAGTATCTTTGTACAAGTTAATGGGATGGACTCAATCCATTAGCTGGCGATTTTGAACTTACTTCGTACCCCAAATTCTAAAACGAGTGATCTGAACTGCCGAGAAAATTCCTGACACAATCAAGGCAGTTGAAACAAGATATTGCTGTTGGCCCTGGTTCAGATTTGCCGCGCTGCCAAGAATCATCGGAGGTGTAATGATGCCAGCCAACATGGCGAGAGCGTGCTGAAATCCCAGCAGAAGGCCAAGAAAAACAGGCATCTTGTCATTGAGACCGAAGAATGGGCTCTTTTGTGTAGTCTTCTTCATGAAAGGCAAGTTGGGGCGGAAAAGGAAGCCATAGTCATAGTCGCCAATGAGACCATCGCGGGTGGTGAAGGCCCTCCTGACCCCATTGATGCGCTGGGAAATAGTCTTGCGAGGTTCCTCGCCCGGTACAATAGACCGGGGGCCCTGATCCTCATCCATCACGGTAGTTGAAGTTGGTTGTCGGAATGAAAATGGTCTGAGGAAATGCGTCGCTTGTTAAATAGACGGATCGACAGAACGGGCAGGGGTTTGCAAAGCGACGATGTAACTGTGTTGCTTCCTGGCGCTTCTGGGCAACGTTCGCAAATCCTGCGGGAGGGTTTAAAGAGTAGGGGTGAAATTGAAACGTCAGATGGGTGGATAGGGACGATCTAAAGTACGAATTTGAGATATAGCGTTGCATTGCAACTCTGGATGATGATACACATCGGATGGGGCCGAGTCGCGTGGTTCTGGCGCCGGCGGCCAGGCCTAACGCTGATAGCTCTGCACCGAGTATGGTTCAACGAGGAAGAGATAGCTTATCAGCGATTCCACATGCGCAAACAGAAAGACGACTGGCCAGGATGCAAGTTGCAAGTGGGTGTTGCGGGTCCTCCGTCGCAATAGAGGGGCCGTAAATCGGTATCGAACGAATGTTGTCATTTGAGGGTCAGCCTGGGCAACACGGCGCACAGAGCCAGGACGAGAAAGATACAAAAAGATGGGCGCTCCCGGACGAAGGCTGGCTAGTGTTGGTGGTTCCCGATCAATTGAGCTGTTCCTTATCAAAGCTGGGGTTGAGCCGGGGGGGGGGGGGGGGGGTTGGGGGGGGGGGGGGGGGGGGGTGTTGGGGGGGGGGGGTTCCGTCCTCCCCTTTTCCCAATTGGGATCAACCCCGGGTGAAAGTGGGGAAGGGCACAGTCCGAAACCCCAGCACAAGTGGAATCTGGAAGCCGGCTTTCGCTTTAAAAAAAAAAAAAAAATACAAAAAAAAATAAGAGAGAACTCTAGAATATATCTACAACACAGTCAGACCACACTAACTATTATGTTACATACT